>OOFB01006645.1:5172-18454 GCA_900323305.1 Trachyrincus murrayi | reverse complement strand
TGCCTAACGGGCATTACCAGGCCTGCACTGCAACACACACACACACACACACACACACACACACACACACACACACACACACACACACACACACACACACACACACACACACACACACACACACACACACACACACACACACCCACCTTCTTTCTAAGTTCATTGGCCCTTGTGGCCAGAATGAAGCGAGTGTTAAGGAACGAGGGCTGAACGGGCTCTATAAGAGTGTCCGGAGCGTAATGAAGCACAGGCGGTCACAATGCCAAGAATGTGTTAAGGGCCCTGTGGGTTCACTGGGTTTCACACCTTCACACATAAACAAGCACACCGTTTGGGTTCCGGGTCGTAGTGAAGTGTTTTGATTCAGGGTGTAAGACTATCACGAAAATACCACAGAGAGAGAGAGAGAGCAGGGGATTTGACCACATCTCACAAGCACTGACCATCCCGTTTCTTGCGTGTTCACATTCTTGTTTCTCTCTGCAGATCGGTCTGTCCTCGATTCACGCTGAAAGCCTTTTCCAAAAATGTTTAAATGCGAGGGCCAATCAGTGCTCGCTGGAGGGGGTTTCAGCACCACAATCTGCCCAAGAAAAGTGTCGCAATCTCTACAGAGCAAACAGAAATCTGCACGGAAGGCTGTTCCCAGATTAGAATATGTTTGTTTGCTTTACTTTCAAGAGAGCAAGAGCATCCCAGCCAAGGCCCGACTGATGATCATCAGTCCGGATGGTCTCATGAGGCTTCATACTTTGTTATTGACTAAAACCCACTTGTTACCTTCATACCAATACTTGGTACTAAAGTAAGATGCATTCGTTGTGAAGCCATCATTTTCACTCCTACTTGACTCCATACCCAAGGATAAAGCAGTAACTGACATTATAACCAGCAATGCACACGGCACCCTCATCCCAAAAATGAACAGTGCAGTTTTTCTTTAACCATTATCTCCAATAACCGCATCAGAGAAATGCACTGCTCACGCACACACGCACACACATATAGATGTGTGTGTAAGTTAGAATCAAGCCTGTGACTCTGCAGTTTGAACTTCAGGTCAGGGGTCACCGGGGAACTGTGCAGTGGTGTTGGAATGCTGTGTGCGTGTACCATATATCTGACAGAAGTGCTACATGTGTGTACGTATATAAAAGCCCAGTCCAGTATATCATGTGTCCAATATAATACTTACAGGGCCTTCTCAGCTCATCCGCAGGAGGATGAAGGAGGATGTCCGGACAGCTGTTGCATGTGACCTCGTGTTTATTCACGATTGTCTCTTCTGCTGGCTCTCTCTCTGCGTTGGAATCATGAAGTGTGTTTGGACGATTAGCAGATTCCCATGAGACAGTACAATTCCATGACTACATTAACTGGCTATGTTCTTTTGGGGCGGTAGGTTATCATAAAACAACGCAGTGTGTCATTAGACCACAGTCAATCATATTGGAACAGTTGTGCATGACAAATAAGAGAAGAGGGAGGGAAGAGACAATAAGGCAAAGATTGTTTGGGATTACTATGAAACCGTTTGCTTGGATCATCGCATTCTATGTTATTTTTACATTAAATGTTTGAAATTGAGAGCAGCCTTTAAGGTCTACTCAGTAATCAGTGCCACTGTGTGCAGTGTATTCCAACGTGTGCATTTGTACATGGTTAAGGGAAAGCATTCATCCGGCATCTTTAACAGTGCAGTTATTGCATTTTCATTGCTGCTCCAGCCTGTTAAGTAAGCTGTTTAACAGTCAACAGGCAAAACGCAGGCTAAACTAGACCCTTTAAATGTTTTGTCTTATTCTATGAAAGAGACATTGACTACCGAGTTGCGTTAATAAGATCTCCCGTTGGCTATGGAGGTTGCTAATGGTAATGTGGACGTTTAAGAGGCTTTTAAGGGCTGCAGGTTTAGATGGATGTGTGCATGCATATGCCAGCTAATTAGTAACACATAACCAAGAGTAAAGTGTGTCAACCGCTAAAGCCACAGTGTACTCATTTGTTGCCAAGCCCTTAAGAACCAAATATGCTGCCACTTGTTCACATTTTCCCCCACTACTTCCCTCAAGATGTAACATAGCCCTCTATTAGGGCACTGTGATCCTGATCCCAAAGACAAAAACTAAACCCGCTTTTCATCTTCCCTAACAACCGTGGTGTGTTGTCGTTCCCTAAGCACCTCACTGCCCATATTTAACAACTACACCGTATGGCTGCAGACACAGAATGACACTTGAATGAGTGCTCTCTCTTTTTCTTTACTTATCGGTGGTGTGATGGTGAGCACCATGCAGAGGCCAGGGTGGGGAAAGTGGAGCGAGGGGGGAGGAGGAGGAGGAGGGTGAGGAGGACAAGGGAATTGGAGGAGAGACAATGAAGGGAGAGAGATCAGGTGAGGAGGTGGAGTTGGAGGGCTGTCCAGAGATGCAGTGCTAGGGTTCATAGCAGTGTCAAGCCCAGTTAGGAGTCTTCAATGCAACCTCGGGCATTCCTTTCTCTTTGTTTTACTGCGTTGTGAATAACTTCAGACGTCAGAGATGGGCTGGGACCCCTTCTTAGCTCAACAGTGCCCCCCGTTGACTCGGTTGTGAGTGGCACGATGTCTCATGCCACTCACTACTAGCTCACGACCGAACTCACTACCAACGGAGTTGACGTCAAGTGATTCCGCATCCGTTTGCTAAAACAATCATTTACTTTATTAGTTAACATAAAAAAACATGCTCTATTTTTGATTTGTTGTTTGTTTTTATGTGCAAATGAAAAGAAAAAAAAAAAACAGTTGTTCACCCTCTCCCAGCATCCTTCCCATAACCAATAATCAAAAATAGATTGTTGTAATAAGCGATGCAAATGAGCCCCGTACATTGACATTGATGTTTGTACACAAATTTCACTCTACAAACAGGAAGCTCTTGTTGGAAAACTATAAATATTTTTCCACTGTACATTTGCTCAAATTTGTCATTATAAAAAAAAAAAGGCACAATGAAGGATTCAAAAACGTCTTGAAACCCGCGTAGACATGTTAAATACACAGCGGACGCCCAGCTGTTAAACCTCTATTTGCATCAGAGGGCTTGCTTCCATCCATCTGGGGCAGAGATCCCCCCCCCAGATGATGTGAATATTAATAGGATAACGATAAGAGATGTACTGTTGCAATAACTGATAAAGAAGCTTCAAGAAATATGTAATGCTTGTTATACCAAGCAAAATCCTGGTCCATATCAGGAGGAAATAACGCTAAAACACCTTGCACATAATGGGTGTCATTGCAACATATGTACTCATGTATGGCATTCAAATGCAAAGTTAAAAAAAGAAAGGGCACTCTTTGGTTTGACGTGTTTGACGGACAGACAGATGCCACGACATTGAAAGGCTACTTTGATCACAGACGTGCCACCACCAACTCGATGTAACTGTGTTCTATATTTCCACATGGTATGTTCTATATGTTCTGTTGAATGAAAAACATCGCTTGACCTACGATTTAAATTAAAAAAAACTAACAAACATAGAAAGGGGTTTTCGAGGCGTTGAAGCCTACAAGTAGGTAAAGTTGCACCGAAACGTGACCAAAAAAATAAATAAAAATGCACCAAATCTACAAAAGACTAGCACTGGGATAGCTTTCTTAGCACTGGACGGTGCTCGTGGTGCGTGATCTGAAATCCGGCCCACCTCTGTTGGATACCTTCTCGTCTTTCCCCTGGCCCCAGGGCACTAATGGGGAGATTCAACCCAGCAGAAGGTTATCGTCCACTGGGCTAGCAGTGTGTACCGGGCTGCTCTCCGTGGAGCCGTAAGACTGTGGCGATTGAGCTCCCTCTGGTGCCTCTGTACTAAGCACACTGGGGAGGTACGCCTGTGGATGGACAGAGAGACAGAGAGATAAGACACACACACACACACACACACACACACACCTACCGAGTAGTTATGCGGACTGAGATACTTGAGGTTTCCGAAGCAGTTGTAGCCCATGAAGATGCAAACGGTGATACACAGAATCACAAAGGTGAAGAGGGACGTGTCAGCCATGAAACCTGATATACGCACACACACAGACACACACACACACACACGTTACATTCAGTCCATAACAGTTGCAGTAACATTCCCACAGCAGCACTAGTGGCGTGGCACGGTGTGGCACGGCATCTCACCGGTCCGCAGCACGGAGAAGAAGTAGAGCCAGATGAGGCAGATGATGGGCGCGGCCAGCGCTTGGCTGACCGCCGCCAGGTGGATCTGGCTGTCCAGGCGCGTGGGCAGGAAGGCGAAGTAGAGGTTGTGTTTGTCCACCAGGTGCTTGAGGATGATGTAAAGCAGGCCTGCAGGATGCGTTGGGTTACGACGAGATTAGATTATTGGTGTGTGTGTATTATTGTGTGTGTGTGTGTGTGTGTGTGTGTGTGTGTGTGTGTGTGTGTGTGCGCGCCTCATCACTGCTCACCAAAGGGAGTGATCATCGGACAGGTGATGCTGTAGGACATGATGACGGTGAACACACACAGGGTCCAGCTGTACATGGCTCCGTATTCAAACTCGTACGCCTGGTTCTGTTAACACATCAACAGCAGCAGCAGCAGCAGCAGCCGCCGTGTGTTTTGGACTGTCGTCAAGTACTTCATGTTACTGCCAAAGGTCTACAGGCAGTAGCCCCTTGATTGAGTGCGGACACAGCTTAAACATGGCAGGATGTTTACCAAGCACTAAATAAATCAACACCGAGCGACCGTGGAAGCCGAATAAATAAGGGAAAAAAAATGAATCGGCTCTCATCGTTTTAAGGAAATGATGGATTAGGATAGTAGTTTAATTATTCGTATCTGAACTTTGCGCTCACACGATCGTATGAAGAAAACCACTAAATTAGTCAACATACGTGATTTACAAACAGCTGTCTAAATTGTAATACGCAACCACTGAAAACAGTACTCCATATTCTTTATAGTGAACGAATATTTTTTGACATTACTGTACATTATGTACGGTCATATGTGGTTACTGTACTTCCTTATTTAAGGGTGTACGTAAATCACAGTTATGGACATTTTGCTAGAATATACAACTCCACAACGGACCTGTTTGACGTACTTCCTCTCGGCGGCAGAGCGGGCCAGCATCATGCGGATGGTGTACAGCAGTAACCCTGGCAACCGCACCAGCTCCATCCCAGAGCCTAGCAGGGCCGCCGCAATCACATAGTTGACGAAGAACGCTCCTTGGTCAGGTAGGAAAACACACCTGGAGAAGTGAGGGGAGGATATAGTCGTGGTTAGGCTTAATGACGTCATGTATCCAATGTCACTGCTGAATTCTGCTGAATGTCAGGAGCTAAATGTAAATCGTGAGAGTGAATCACATGTGTGCAGCAGCAACTCAAATAACATTTTGAGTCTTGCCTAACCAGAGTGATGGTTTGAGTCTCTCATGTGGACCAGTCTGAGAAGAATGCAGCAAATGACACAAACGCGTGTGGATGACTTACTCAAACCTCATCTTCCCGTCGATCAGAAACTGATCATCAAACAGCCAGCGAAGGAACAGTGCAAGGCTGCCAGAGGAGAGACAGAGGAGTTTAGACCACACAGGGGTAGCCGTCTGTTTGCAGCCTATAGCACATAAATACAATAAGCCAAGTACACACAGATTGTGGCATTATGGTGGAAAGACTTAAAAAGCATACCATACCACGCATTGTAAAAATGTAATGGTGGACATGACACGCATGCCATACTTTATTTTTTACGATCCGTTGGACAACCGACAAGGTATGTAAGCAGGCTGACCAGCTGACAGCTGGTCTACACACCTACAGCTACGTTATGTAAGCGTAACTAAAGGGGTTCCTAAGGTAATGAGCAGGTGCGCTGGGTGACTACCTGGTGAGTCCCAGGGAGGGCAGAATCAGCACCATGAACAGCAGGAATATGTACAGTTTGTGCATCATGCTCAGCTGTTCGCTGGACCTGAGGGGAAAAACAACACAGGAGCAGTGGTCAAGATAAGATAAGATCGCACTTCATTGATCCCAGAAGGGATATTCGGGAATTGGCTCTCATCTGCTCTGGCCCCATGAGCCCCCCTCCCAACCACCCGAGTATAATTTTCACAAATATTTTTCCGCGATGACCACCGCAAGCAGACATGTGACCTTGCCAGAAAAACATTGACACCATTGGAAGCTGAAACTTGCGTCACTGAAACCCTTTGACAGAGAAGAAGCACACGTTCAACCCGCTTCTGGGTCTGGACCCACCGGTTGAGAACCACCGACACAATGAGTCCCCCAAAGGGGGTCAATAACACCCTAGTCTGACCCAACGCGTTACTCTTCTCGGTGTTAACGGTCCATCGAGCTGCCCGTTCTGCCCTTCGACCCCCCCCCCCCCCCGACTTGTGATTGGCCTTCCCAAACCGTTACCGTCTTCATTCATCCAGGCTCTGTCGTGGGCCAGCGGATGCACAGCCAACCAGAGGCTCACAAAGAGAGAGACTGAAATCGCGGCTAACAACACCCCTCACAAACACAATCCAAATGCTACGCAACGCGCGGGTCTCACCTGCTCCAGTGGGCCTCTCCCAGCGTGGAATAGTGGACGATGGTGGGCAGCAGGGCGGAGAAGGACCACAGCAACAAGGTGGGGAAGAACTGACTGACGACAGCACTCTGGGGAGGAAACACACACGCACACAAATAAAAACACGACGCCATCCATCACGCCTCCACCGCCGCAGGCTGCTGACACGTCAAGGCGCGATGACGGGGGCCCCGCTGTGCAGGCGTAGCTCACGTTGAGGGAGGAGATGGGCCTCGTGACGTTGAAATTCTCTATGGTGGTGATGATGATGGAGGGCGTGGTGAAGAAGGTGAGCAGGACGAGGAGGAAGACGTTGAGGAGGAGGCAGCGTGCCCACCAGTGTGCGCCCTGCACCGAGAGGTTCTCCCTGCAACACAGACGGAGGACCGAGAACACGTTACAGACATGGGTCGGAGTGGACGGTAAGCTCCATCAAGGACAGGAAGTGACCTCGCTGGTTGCTACTTGATGAGGTAAGCTCCATCAAGGACAGGAAGTGACCTCGCTGGTTGCTACTTGATGAGGGATTTTCCCTGCTGATACTACCGGAGTTCTTCTATATAATAAATATATGAATATGAATAATTACAACGGCCTTCAAATACAATATTTTACGACCAGCGGAATGTACATGAGACAGCCCTAAGGTGTAGGCCTTGAAATGACGATATAATGAATATATTCTTATTTTTAAAAAAAAGACATAAAAAAAAGTCCAATGTCATAAGTGAGCCCGGTTCAGATCAGTCCAAGACAGAGTTTTGTCCCATCTCTGTGTGGAAGCTTTGTAACGCACCATCTGGCGCCCTCGGCAATATTCCACATCCATTTATATTGTTCACAAGCAGTACAACAAACGGAGCAAGTGTGCCAGGTTTATAATTCACACACCTCCAGGTTTCCATTCATATATAGCCAACATTGCGAGTATTGTATTGTAGGAGTGATTGCGAGTTGAAATTTGAACGTCTGACAATAACAGTGTTGTATTCAGCGGGGTGACGTATACACAAGAGGGGAATTAAATTTGATGTCCCCAATGTTTTTGCTGAATTTCCTCCACGGGAAAACCTAATAAAACATACAAACAGCCGGAATACGCGTAGCCGCGACCGGTGGACAGAATCTGCTACATTTTAAGCATTTAAGGTTTCATTATTTTTGCAAAAACCTGCCGGTTCCCGGTTTTTGGCCGATCAACTGGTGCATGACACCGAGGGAATCTCGTTGGCGAGACATCCAGAGCGTTGCATTTTGAGTTACGTTGCTAAAAATGAAGATCGATTGACAGAAAATAAAACAAACCAACAGACACATGCACAATTCCCCTGCAAACTCAACTACAAATGCACGTACAAAACAATAGTCTCAAATAAGCTTGATGAGAGAGATTAGCAGTGCAAACCGTTGGTCAAACAGTTACAGTCTTACCAATAAATGTTTGAGGGATGCGGGGCGAAGCTGACCCTCCACCTCTTGACTTTCAGAGACGCGCTGTGGGCCGAAGACTGTGGCTCCCATCCACAACACCCGGACCAACACCCGGCACGTCCGCCTTCACCGTCTGCTCCACCCCCACAGTCAAGGGCATTGAAGTCTTTGAGAACGCTGGAAGGAACACATTTTGGATTCATTTAGCAAATGCTCTTATCCAAAGTGACTTCCGAAGTGACGCAGAGACCAATGAGAAAGCATGCCATCAATACTGGAGCAACTACAAAATGCTGCACGACTTCGAGATGCCATTCCAAAAGCAACGCCAATAAAAATACGGAAAGAACTGTTGCAAGTCTTTTCCGAGGTAACTCGTGAAATGTGTTATGGAGACACAGCAACAGTCGTTACACATAAAAGATACACATCAAGTTTTATTAAAATAAAAGCAAAAACCAAGACAGGTTTAAAGGGGGTACTTACTATTTGGCCATGGCTTCAGACTGTAATGTGACAAATGCCACCCCCAGGGGGCGCTGTGGCACCAGTTCTCTCTGCTTGCTCACCTCCACTAGCAGAGCTGCCTCTTGGTTGCTGTAGTACTCTATAGCGTCCACCTGAACGCACCACACAAAATATACGGTTCACTCAACCATTAAAGACGTTGATCGATGATTCGAGCCTAACAGTTACAGTTTAGCTTCTGTCCACTGGATATGTTGTGTTGATGCATATATATGCGTGTATAAAATGGTAATATGCTGTTACAGTAGCAGTAGCAAAACAATTATATAATGCAGGGGTAGGAGTAGTCTGCATACTTTTTTCCACTTTCCGTCTATGACTTTGACCCAAACATACAAACGCCATCACAAACCCTCACGAGCTACAGAAAAACTACAGGCCGGACTCTAAAGAACGCCTTGATCCGATCAAACTATGGAAATGAATCCAAGGGTACCTACAAGATTCAAGAAAGTTTACAATGCACTGCTTTTCACTGTCTGTTGACTGCCGACTCACTTCTGTTTCTGGCATGTGTTGAGCATTTGACGCATGTGACAAACTTGAATTGAGGAAGTTGCACAACATCGGCTGCGGCAACCATGGATCGGTGCCTCCTGTACTCACCTCCTTACAGTTGCAACACGCGCAGGAGCAGAGGTAACCGCACAGACGGGGGTTGATCAGCCCGCGCCTCCCCGTCCTCGCGAGGTCCTTCTCGTAGTAGCGCAGGTTCTTCAGAGCTCGCATCCTGGGATAGAGCATTCGGGAACACCGGTGACCTTTCCTCAACAGTCTCTCAAACTCCCCCACCCAAATGACGGCCAGCGTGCGTGTGTTTATATGAAGTGTTCTCTGGCCTGGTTACCTCTCCTTGTCCAGCTGCATCAGCTGGGCCACGTTGTAACCCAGGGTGACAGCCGTCACCTGGCAGGTAGGGTACGCCTCCCTGCAGGACGACACGAGCGGACCCGTCAAGGAAACGGCTTCTTATGCCGGTCAATATCGTGTATGTGAAGGTGCAGCTACTATCCGGCGATACAATACAATGGATTAACTGAATGGTCAGCCAAGGTATTTCATTTTTCCACTCGCTTACATATCAAATATATCTTGGGAGTAGTGCATCTTACAGTGGCATTATAAGGCACAGGCTATGGAAACAAAATGGCAATAGAACATACAGGCCATACATACAGATAACACGGAGCCAATCGTGATATTTTGTCCATATTAAATCAGAGCCCGCAGTAAATGATATGTTATGTTACTTACATAAAATGTGTCTTCACTATTTCATCAGTGGCTTCTTTGGGGACTGAACGCACAAACAAAGTGTTTCTGGCCTACAAGACATGAGGCCACAACAACATGTTATTGTGCAAAAGTCATGTGAACATATAATTCTCTTAACTTGGGTCTTTGCTTGCTTAAAAAGTAAACGTTTTTTGATGTTTGTCAAAGTGGGAGGACTGCAGGGGGGGGGGGGCGCAGGGAGATGGGATGGAAGGGATAATTTAATGGATTTTAGTGAGGAGGAAAAGATCAACCGCACACCGCTTAAAAGCAACGCAGAGCTGTAAAATAATTACTGCCCGCACGCATGTGGACCGAAGTGCCAAACTTCACGGGCCGGCGTGAACCAAAAAACGATGTAATCACGGCCCTCGTGCACGGTTCATACGCGATTTGACGCACCTCTGAAATGCGAGAGAGGGCCGTTGCAGAAAAGGTGTCGCTTACACAGTTTTACTAACCCTAACTTGCACAACAATTGTGCGTTTATCATAATATCAAAGATATTGTTGCAGTAGCGTCATCATTTCCCAAACAGTTTGTTCTATGCGAGCAGCAGCCACGACCGCCTGTTTGTGAAGTGGAGGCGACTAACGTGCAGTTCATCTAACGGCCTATCGGTGGCTTGCAGTGGTGTGATGTAATGCAGTTCATCTAACGGCCTATCGGTGGCTTGCAGTGGTGTGATGTAAAGAGGCAGTTCGCCGGTCTAAGTCGATGGGAAAATCTGGATTTCATTCTCATAATAAAAATCTAATAAATGTTTTCTTCGTTCGGTTAGGATGTCAGCGGCTAGTTCATCTCCATATCAGAGGTCCCGTTTGACAGATTTATTTCATTAAAAAGTTATTAAGGGTCGAATATTAATCTTTGGCCATAGACTAATGCGAGGCGGGCATTCAATTTCCGCCCTCGATGTGCCAAACATGCTTCCGCTGCAGGTCGCAATACATTTTAAGCAATGGCGACGTCCATATTTTGTTTTACAGTCTATGGTTTTATCACAAGCTCACCGACTCCCTGCGCATGCCCTTCATCTGGGACGTGTAGTGCCTCAACAGCACCACCGTCAGGATCAGGTAGAGAACTGCAAACACTGTGTGCAGCCACAACAGGTTGTTCCTAAAAAAACAACGTTTTAAACTGTTTTAAGAGAAAGTCATCATGCTGCCACCTTGCTGAACAGACGTCAGAATGTACAAAGTTAAATATCAAGAGATGCGTGTGTGGAAAGGGATAATCACCCATTTTGAAGATTGCCAATAGTCGTCCTTCCAAAGTCGTACGGGTCATTACCTTCAGATGAAAATAAAAAATCCAATAGAACGATGAATAACAAACAAACCACGTTCTTGTTGCTCAACGCTAAACATTGACGTGCACACATCATGCCATGCGTGCTTTGGGACTAGACCAAACATATCCCACCCATCCTACAAGCGCTTGTTGGGGTTTCATTCTCCTCTAAACGTGTCCGAGATGAGGGGAGAAAAAACCATCACACACCTAGCAGGTCTCCGGACATGTTGACGGGGAGGATGATGATGAGCGAGGTGGCGGTGACGAGCGTCAGCAGGAAGATGAGATGCCGCTGGAAGGAGAGGTAGTGGACCGCGTCGATGCCACACCTGGCCTTCACCTTCTCTGAACTGTAGCACAGGGATGCAGAAGACACGTGGGTTTAGAGGCACAGCACAGGGAGCGATACCACACGACTGGATTGGATTAAAGTGGAAGTGAACCCCCCCTGTTTCAGCTCGATTTCGAACAGATTTTTGGGCTAAGAGCTCAAGGAAGGAGGGGGATGTGTTATCCCCATGGTTACGACCCACGCCAACTTTGTGATACTAATTTTTTTAAAGCTAGTAACCGTCGTTGAGTATGAGCGTTATAATGAGCGATGTTGTATATGAAATGCGCCACACACACCGTGGCGTTACACTATAAGTGATATAGTAGGATCCATGCAGTTCTAACTCTCTAACCACTTAGCTAGCATTTGTCTTTGCGGCACACTGCGAGCATGTGAGCACAACATGACAGCTAGCAAGCCAGTGCTAAGTGCAATGTTTCAGCACAGTGTTTCTATGGTAGTTCTTTTCCCGTGGATCATATCCAATTACATCTATTGTCTCCGATAACTGATCCGGTGGGTTTTTGGCCAGTAATACAGATACTAAAACATTAGAGCAGTGCAATCCGTAGTTTGCATGTGTCCATAGTGTTGATTATAAAGAACACTCACTCCAATCGCAAGACAAAGGGCAACCAGGAGCAGCACCCCTACAGAAGGAATAGAAAGGGAGACTATGTTACATTCTGATGAACATGGCAGTAAATGATACTGTACGATGCGTAATTAGTACGCTACTTAGTAAGACCACACTGTGCAGAGGTTCAGAGAGAACTCCTGCCACCCCATGCACTAAATCATTAGCTTCACCTCTGGGTTGTTGTAGCAAATGTCGCCATTTGTGTGTTTTTTGTATCAAGCATAAGCATTGATAAGCAACCACTGATAAGCAGAGAACAATACGCAGCGTTTACACAAACACTGTGGGACTGAGAAACGTGACGTCATGCTGGATGGGTTATTTGCGGTAACATGACTACCGATCATGTGGATGACTTCAATAGACGCTCCGATCATTCCATGACAGTGTAAATAAAGGGTAAGTCGGATTAGTTCTAAGACGCACCGTTTCAGTCTCGGGGTCGTCTACGGTGGGCGCTATGCGTCCGTATCGGCGATGTGTTGATTCATTGAACCTGAAAGACAAAAAGTTGCAAGTTGAATCTCAGAAACTAACACTGTAATTAAAACACAATTATAGGAGTGCACCAGCAATATTTCATGATTTACTTCAATGTTAGCATTACGGGAATATATAACGGCTACAAATGTGGCCTGTGTGAATCACATGACTGATTGAAGTATTAAGACTGACTCATCGGCATCCGAGACCAGTGCCAGCCGCCCGTAGTCCCATAGTTTCTTCCTGATGGCCGAGAACAGGAGGAGCAGGACCTGTTAAACATAACCAATTAGCACTCGCGTTATCGGCAAGAGGAACCGATGACATAGGCTAGTTTCTGACAACAGATTTGGGAAAGTCTTCATTTGAAATTCTAACAAAAATGTTTTTGATGTTCTTCTCAAACTGTGAACATTTTCATTCGTTTAATAAAAAACGTATGCATTTTCGTATAATATGACAAGATACATTCTGGCTCACTGTTGTAAAAAGTGGACGTGCATGCTTTAGTGTTCATTATTTTACATAATGTAATTTCAAATCACACCAGATAAACACACACACACACACACACACACACACACACACACACACACACACACACACACACACACACACACACACACACACACACACACACACACACACACACACACACACCACAAGTGGTGGAAAGTAACCAAGTACATTTACTCA
>OOFB01006643.1:0-11072 GCA_900323305.1 Trachyrincus murrayi | reverse complement strand
CCTCTATTACCCCCCCCCCCCCCCTTCCCCCTCCTATCTCTCTCTCAAACTTATCTTGGCATTCACTCCCAGTTCCTGGGGCTCACTTGCTCGCCCCCTCAGACATTCATATACCTTCCTCATGTTACTCCGTCTCTCTCTCTCTCTCTGTCTCTCCCTCCCTGGCCTCCCCCCCCCCCCCCCCTTGCTCCTTCTCTCTGTTTGTGGTCAGCCACACTTAATCTAGCGCCGTCCATCTGTTTCTCTTCATTTGTTAACTCCGGCCTGGTTTCTATTAAGATTACATCAGGCTTTGACCTATTAGTGAGTCGTGATCCTTTTGAAGCCCTGCTGTGGTTACAGGTTAGGCCTAAACCCCACCACTATACCTAGTCACGATCATATGGACAGTATTTGGGGGGAAACGTATTAATAACAACGGTCCCTAAACTTTTTGTCAGCCAGAGCTCCAATTGGGTTTTTTTTTCCCCACTCTCATGATCCATGATCATTAAATCATAACCGTATTGTTGTCATGTGGGGACCAACTAGCAGGAGGCCTGGAACCCATTTCAACTCTCAACCCATAATTTAAGACACCGCTGTAATAATACACCCCCACACCTTTAAATGACAACCTGTAAATTGTAATATATAGTTAATTTGACTTCACATCGGTGGGATTTTAAATGAATTTTGATAGCGGACCTTTTCATACACGGTGGTTCTGCTTTTAGTGCAAAGTAGCAGTACAAACTCATGCTAAACTTTCTTTTTGCTGATTTGAAACTGTATTGTATATGTATACTGTATTGTAAGATGTTTTATGGAGCACTGTGTTTTGAACTTTTTAAGGCACAAACGTATATTGTCATTCTCAAAGGAATAGAACTGTGGAGCTATAACTGCAGCATAAATTAACATTATAAATATGTTGACTAATCGTTTTTATTTTTCTTACTTGCAATTTTTCTTTACTTACAATGGCTCCCTAGTTCTTGAATGAGATCCATGGAGTGTTTTGACTTCTTTTCCTAATCATTCCCAATTTTTTTTGTTAATGGGTACAAAGCTGACGTCAATTTTCCAGCTGGAGATAAAGATAACATTTTTAAGTTCCTAAATTAAAGGCTTCCCTTTTTTCCCCCCCAACATGGATACTTTAGGGTTTGATTGAAAGGTTCAATTGGTACATCATCATTACCTGTTGAGGAGGTGGGGTCAACGAAGGGCTAAGAAGCCAATTGGCCATGGCGTGATACTTAACTGACATCTATTGGCCGAGTCACTGCGTGGAAATATGTGAAAGTCATTGAGCTTCATCAAGCTAAGTGGTCACGGTTGACTGCAAGGTCTTGAAACTCACCACTTCTGGTTGCGGGTTGTCCTCCCTTGCCAGCAGTTCCCATTTCTAGTAGAGCTCAGATGAGAAGAGCGCTGCAGTACTGGATTCTAGTCAGTACTCCTATGCTCATTTTCCTGCAAGGAATTAATACAATCCGATTTAATTGATCCAGGAATGTCCAAGGAATTATTTGGCCAGTTGGCTGACTTTTTTTCCTTCTAATTATTAATATAAACGCTGTTTATGGGGAAACTATTAGTATTATATTAGGATAACATACGAGTCAAGGTGCGTTTGCGTTGAGTGTCTATTTGTTGTGTTTTTGTGTTCATTTTTCATCATATTGTATCGCTAGGCTAGGCACTCTTGACCACAGAGACAGACACCAACCCAGCGATAGCATATGTTGACCGTGTACGTATTTGCGAACCCTCGATTACGTCGCATGTAATGTAAAATAGCGTGTTCCATGTTCGAGAGTGTCCGAATAAAGCCCAACCAGTTTGTTAAAATACTAAATTGGGTGCTATGACCTCTGCAGAGAGGGCTGTGCTAGTCTCACGTGCATGTACAGTAAATGCACATGGCAACACAATCCCGCCTTTCTTTCTGTTCCCAAGGAAGCGTATCGTGACCACTTTGTTAGAGATGGGAATGCATAAGGCTGGATGCAGGATGGCGCGTTTCTGCTTTTTCTAAACCTCCAGACCTCCTCCAGGTCTACTCCTCCTCTAAACCTCCAGACCTCCTCTCCTCTAAACCTCCAGGCCTCCTCTCCCTTCTCTCTGTTGTCTGTCAGCTCAAACAGCCAATCAGGTGCTGATTTACTTGAAATGTGAGAAGAAGAAAAAAGACCTCCCAAACAACACAGTCTTGAAGGACATTGAGTTTTGAGGCTCCAACCAAACTATGTACAATATACAGGCTTCATCACAGATATTTCACATGTAGAGTTGACAACATTGTCAAAAATATAATATAGGTCAATGTAACATTTTAAACTGGATAATCTTGAAACCCAAAGCCTTATTGGGTTTTACAACTGTTACAACCGGTCATTTACACCACAGGGGCGTCGACCACTAGCTGTTTGATAAGAAGAGGTTGGGTCTCTCTCATTTTCACAAACCTTTAAACGCTTGGGCATAGAATACCAAAAAAAAGCATCCCCTCCAAAACCCTTTTTAATATTGACTCCTACAAAATGTGTTTGGGAAGTCTCATTCTATTGATTTGGGTGTTTACATGGCAGTTAAGAAACCTGGTTTACCCGGTTACAAAAACCTGATTTCTCCCCATAATGAAACTTGGTTACCTGGTCAAGCAAAGTTATTTTTTATATGTCAACACCATGTGAAACAGGATTTGGGGGCAGTTTCAGGTCTGCATCCCCTTCCTCTTCCTTCCTCCTCATTTGCTCTACCGCTCCCTTTTGATTGGCTAAGGCTGTTCTGGCCAACACTCAACTGTCACCTCTGAAACCCTACCTCACTCGAGACAAGGCTCATCAATACCGCTGCCTCCTACAGGCACAGGTCCACGATATTTCACAGTGCTTCACTTCCAAGTCAATGAAGATCTTATAAAAGGTGAGTAGGTCAATCAGCTGCATGTCTTATGTCTTGCCGGAGTGGGGTGAATGTTGACAGTTTATCTTCGGTGTTCTGGCTTCACAGTACCTGTGTTAGCGGAGATGTTGGCAGGTGCGTTAGTTCTGAGCACCGTCCTCGCAGCTTTACCAGGTAACGTTCACCAGGACTATTAGTATTATTATATTATTATTGTTAAAGAAAACACTCTTCCTTGTGACAAACGGTGAACTTTTCAACAGAATACAGGTTTATTTACAGGGATTCAATATTAGAAATGAGTGTTATGTGTATGTTTAGAATTGTTTTTGCATTCAATGCCCAAGTGTGTAAAAGCGTGTGAAAATGACAGGAGTCAGGAGTCAACAAGACTCATTTGCTCGAATCATTTGTTGTTAATTCTGCACTGTTTGTTGTTCTGCATCCAGGTGCCCTTGCCTTTACACCTAGGTTATTTATAAGTATTGATTGGCTTTTGTGCAAGGTAGTCAGCCAGTCAGCCAGCCAGGCATTTAGCAGGACAGCACGACACCATTGTTACCATCAGCTCTCATTATCAAGTCTATTATTTGATGCAGTCATCTGTCACCAAGATTAAATCTACACATTTTCAACCTTTTCAAAAAGCATACATTCAAGGGTTTTGCTTTGTGTCTCTAACTCTTTTATGTCGATATTAATGACGTTTGTGTGTGTGCGTGTGTGCGTGCGTGCGTGTGTGTGTGTGTGTCCTTCAGGAACCCAGAGCAGGTGGAGTGTGTCATTTTCTAGAAGGGAGATCTGTGTGTGGGCTGGAACCACTGTCACCTTGCCCTGTCGCTATGATTACCCATCAGGTATCATAGGGACGCCTCCATTTTATTTTTGTTCATTTGGTTACACTACTATTATAGGCCTAATGGATATCTTTATATATTTATACACTATATATACACATTTGGCAGGCAATTTTTAGTTTTCAATTGGTTTTCAATGCGTAGGTCGGTTGATCTATAATTAATATTGCAGATAGCTTTTTGAATGGACAACGTTCGGTATATTGCTTTTGAAACCCCTAAATCTGTAACATATCGCATCATTCATGAATGTCTATATTGTTATTCTACATGTTATTCTGCTATCATCATGACTATCATCACAGTGGTCCTGTTATAATTGAATTGGATTATAGTGTATGTGAAACAGTGATCTCTATGCCATAGGCCACACGGTGAAGCGAGTCATGTGGTTCCGTGTGTCCATGGAGGGTCACAGAGAGTTCACCCACCACTCGGACCCAAACCACGTCAGCCTGTCCTACCGGGGACGCACACGGTACCAATACATTCGTCATGTCCGGGCAAATTTATTTATAAAGCACATTCAACAACAGAAAGGGTTAACTAAAGTGCTGTACAGCTTGGATCAGTTCAAACGACGCGGATGACAAACGAAGAGAACGGTAGATAAAAGACAAATGCAAAATGGTCTCATTTTGATTCAAAACCCACTATTATGGTTGCCGGTCAGGAGTCTTGCAGCGGCTTTCTGGACAAGCTACAAACGGGACAAAGAGGAGCTAGCAACTCCTCCTGTGTATAGCAGAGTTACCGCCGGGATGAATTAAGAGCATGCATTACTTTCTCAAAGTAAATTTATGAAAGCCAGTGTTGCCGTCAGAATATGAGTATGTTGTAGACACGCACACAAGCATAGAACATTAATAGTAGTACACAAATGACCAGACCATTTCTGAATGACTTGTTCAGAATCAGTTGAATACGTAACTCGTATCTCCCCTGGGGCTCCAGCTACACCGGCGGCAGCTACTCCAGCTGCTCGGTCCAGATCAGGGCCGTGAGGCTGAGTGACGAGGGCGAGTATCACTTCAGGTTTGAGACGGACCAGCCCCAGGGAAGATGGACCTCCCCAGACACAGTGTCTCTCACCGTCACAGGTTGGCCTCCAGTTCCTCGCAGCGCCTCACATTTCAAGAGTCACTCCATGTTTAAAGGTGCTGTAGGTAAGATGTGAGAGTTAGAAAATAAACACCCAGAACAACGTCGCTCTCTCCCTACGTTTCTCTGCCATTGAGAAGTGTTGCATTTCACGCACATGTGATTGACAGGCAAGATGGATTCCTCGAACCAATCACAGAAGAGATGCCGTGATTGGTCAGAAATGCGTAGGGAGCGGTCTAAGATCTATATTGGCTAATACTCGAAACATATATTTTCACAGCGCATTTCACTCACTAACAGCTGACGCATGGCTAGGCCATTTCTAACAAATTACACTCAGATATTTGCTCTTAAATCTTACCTACAGCACCTTTAAAATGAAAGCAAGTGCTCTTCCTGGTTGTCTGTCTGTTATTGTGCCATGTGATGTTATTTTGCTGTACAGGAGGTGACATCACCTTTAGGCGTTCAGGGTGTAAAATCTTTACGTGCACGTTTTGTGTATCGTGGCATTTCAAGTTGAATCCCGATTCAGTGTCCTTGATACAACTCAATCCATGACCTGTCTTTGTATTTCAGACCTGCAAGTCCAAGTGCACCCAGCGAGGATTGGTAACATGTTTGCGCTCGGAGACACCGTGTTTCTGGGCTGTCAGGCCAGTGGATGTGCTGCTTCTGGCCGGAGCCTTGCGCTGTACAGGTGTGTATAAACATTTACTTGGGTGAGTCTCGTTCTATTGATTTTAAGTGTTTACGTGGCAGTTAAGAAACCAACAAAATCCTGATTTCTCCCCAGAGCAAAACCCGTAACCGGGTTTCAGGTTTACATCCCCTTCCTGTTTCATTCTTATTCTTACTATTACTGTGTGTGTGTCACATGTTACCAGAACATTGTATATTTTACATATGAAGATGTTCTTCTCAGAAATGGGCTGAACTTGGGATCCTATGAGAAGTGGATGATCATCAACCGCTTCGAGCAGCAGCACGCCGGGACCTACACGTGTCGGCCAATCCCGCCCCAGAATGTACAGTCCCCGCCCCGGTCCTTGGCTCTGGGACGTAAGTGGTCATTTCCTAATGACATTTTTTTTATTATATACATGATTTCCGCATTGTATTTTGTTTGATTACTATGCTATGTCGTTGACCTCCCCGGGGACTACAGATGCACATTATGCACTCTTGCCTAACGCTGACACGTTTACATCGAAGTGTGAACTAAACTATTGATTCACGTGTTCTGTCCCTGCCCAATACATCTTCAGTAAATAAATAAATAAATAAATATTTTGTGTCCGTTAAAACCCGTTGAAATCGCTATTGCTGCTCAAAAACTTTAGACGTACAAGCGCCATTTAGTCTACATGCTGTGTCTCTGTGTTTTCAACATCAGCAAAGCGCAGCAACATATAGCACAGCTCTTTCTCCCTCCAGATGCACCTCACTCCACTCTCATCACGGTGTCCCCGGTAGGAGACCTGTCTGCGGGGGGGTCCGTGACTCTCTCCTGCAGTAGTGATGCCGCCCCACCAGTGGAGAGCTTTGCGTGGTTCAAAGGTAACAGACCTCTGCTTATGTTTTAATGTGAACACAACACATGCGTATAATGTGTACATTATGGTGAATAGAGACAATATACCTCATTTTGCAATATCAGCTATATCACTATATCATAGTGCCGACATAACCGACTAATGGTTCCTATATCTGAAACAATTGACTAAAGACCAGGAATATTAGACCCAGGAGGAAAGAGCTTCAAATGACCTCAAAAGAGAGTTTTACTTTTCAAAAAGGCACGATACAAACTGGAAATCACGTGGTATGGCAGAAACACACTACACAACTAGTTGTCTCTATATCACCAACTAATTGTCCTGGCACATGGCTCTTTCACAGTGTTATGTTTTCATCAATGTGCACCGATGCCACATCTGGCCAACCACAGATGCCACAGACCCTAGTCATGCTCATTTTTGTTATCATTCAGACATAAGCTATTAATCACTAAACTAATGTGTGGTTTCTATGTTATATTTAAATATGAGTAGTGTTTAAAATCAAAAGCATTGTATTACCACACATGAGCACACAGTGATGTATGCATGGAAAAAATACAAGCGCTAGACTTGATGTTTACAAAGAGAGGTAAGGGCATTTATTCAGCATAATGTAGGCTAGTCTTTTAAGACATGCTTGATATTCTTTATTCTTTATGGGATGTATACTAACCACAGTGCCACGGATTCTAAACGGCCTAGAAATAGACACGAATACGAAAGTGTTGTGTTGCGTTACACAATGTTGCGTAACATTACGTCGTGTGTGTGTGTTTTTGTCAGACATGGAAAGTCACAGTATCCCAGCGAGTTTCAGATCCCAGCTTCACCTGAGAGATCTGACGTACACGGACAGAGGACAGTACTTCTGCGTGGCGCGGAACTCCCTGGGCACCGACCGATCCCACCCCATACTACTGAACGTCACATGTGGGTTTGTCACGACGGACGCGAACCGAGCTTTGGATCAACATTTTGGAATAGCGTGTGGAAATGATGTCATTGAATGAGTAACGACACTTTTTGAGATTCTGTGTAGGAGTTTGAATTGAGTTTGTCGTACATTGCAAGGCGGTAGGTGTAGTTTTGAGTAGCACAGATCCGAGCCTAAATCTCTAATCTCTCTTTGCTCAAAGTAATCTCGGCGCCCATAAGACCTTATAGACTTATAGACTATCATCATATATATATAATAATTGAGCTACAATTTGAGTTTTACATCACCTGGTCAGATTAGGAAGTGATATTTATATTTTATATTTTATACAACTGACTTTTTTAGTAGATCTGAACTGCAAAGGATCTAAGCCAGTTTCACCAGTGTGCATTAGGTTTATTTGAGTTCATGAATGATTTCACTAATATAAAAAGAATGGATTAGTTGAAAAATACATTATTTATTTCAACATATCTTTCATTCAACACAATTTCACCTTTTTACCTTTCTAATTATAGGACTAACCAACTCCAAAATGTTGGTTGAACACAGGTTTTTGCAATAACTGTTTCTGATTGGCTGAACAGGCATGAACTGAGCATGCGATAGAAGTGATAGCAACTAATCTGGAGCAAATTTCAGCCAATCACAAACAGCAACTGAAATATCCTGTTTGAAGTGCTTGCTTACAGTTCAAGCAAGGTGTAGGCCAGAGGGAAGTGTAGTCTGGCTACTCCTTCATCTCTGATGTTTCTGTCTGTCTCCCTGCCTTCCTGTCTAGACTCCCCCCAAAACACACGTGTAGTGGTGAGTCCTCGAGGTGACATCAGAGAAGGCTACCCTGTCAACCTCAGCTGTGTGAGCCAAGCCAACCCACCTGTCAACAGGTATCTGTCTGTCTGCCTGTTTGTCTGTCTGTCTGGCTGTCTGGCTCTGTCTGTCTGTCTGTCTGTCTGTCTGGTCTGGTTGTCTGTCTGTCTGTCTGTCTTGCTGGCTAGTCTTATGCCATGGATATTATCATTTTAGCTTCAAAACAACATTAAATAGACCATAGTCTCAAAACAGAATTATTCTGAAACTAAGTGGAGGGTCACTTCTATTCCCAATATTATTTCCCAACATAGCATCATTCTCCTTTATGCTTAGGAAAAGATAAAATCCACTTAGAAGTGGATTTTATTTCCATTCCTTTCCATGACATATCCAGAATATCTTTAGAATGCTTATCCTCCTCCTACTCCAGGTATGCGTGGCATCGCATCCTCGGTGACAAGGTGTGGGCTAAAGGAACGTTCCAGAACATATCGTTCCCATCGGTGCGCGCTCACAGCGCCGGTCAGTACTACTGTACAACATGGAACCGGCTGGGGTACCAAGCCTCCCCGGTCGCTACACTCTCTGTACTGTGTAAGTCGAGCACATTGACCTTGTCTCTCTGCATGGTCAGGGTTCAACGATAAGGGGTGCCCGAGGTCAAAGGTCACATCGGGACAGTACGTATTTCAACTCACTGTCCCACTCTGGCCAGTGCTATATATATATATATTTTAAAAAAAAGTTAACCCAGATAGTGTTGCATAGAGTCCCTGCCAGCAAGGGGAGAGAGTGTTTGAGATTTCATTCATCCGTTTAAATAAATGATGAAACATAGCAAGCAACAAAAGGGACAGGGACGAGACGGCCATGATATCATTCGTGACCTGTGAATACGCATGTTCCGTTTGTTCGTAGGAAATAAACAAACTGAAAACTGAAACTGAAACAACTCCGTTCCTCCATCATATTCTCCCAGATCCTCCTAAGAACACGTCAGTCCTGGCCCGTCCCTCTAGCGTGGTGGACGCCGGTCGCGCCCTGACGCTGACGTGTAGCAGTCAGGCTAACCCGGCGGTGGATAACTTCACCTGGCATCGGCTGGCGTTGGACGGGGCGCCCAGGCGAGGTTTGTACCGCCGCATTCAGCAGTCTAACCGCGTCACACACCTTCTGGATTTTGGCCCATTTTTGTTTTTTGTTATTGTTTCGAAAAAGCAGTTATTATTCAGATTACAATCCAGATTCAGAGTGCTTTATTAATCCTGAGGTGAATTGTTCGTAGATCGTAATGGCGACTTTGTGAGAAATATGTTATAATAATAATATTATAATAATATTACAAATAGCAGTGAGTGAATGGCTATTTTAAGAGCATGTAACTACGAAGTAGAATAACCCGTGTTCACGTTTCTTACCACACTTGTGTATTACTAATTCAAATTATATAATACGTGGCAACTATTTATTTAGGGATACAATTTCGATTTTATAAAATAGTTACCACAAAATTTTTAATTTAGGATTGTAATCGTTGAACTTAAACAACATTGTATGTACCCCCCCCCCAGTGTGGGGGGCCAGGTCGGGCCCCACCTACACCTTCTCCGAGGTGGGTCCAGGGGAGAGCGGACAGTACTACTGCGAAGCCCGCAACCGCATCGGGGCCCACAGCTCTCCTGTGCTCACGGTCCGAGTGAGAGGTGGGTTCGGATCGTTGGCTTAGCTTTATCTGCGCTTTTTTATTCTGTCTCTTTTTTGAACTCGTAGTTAAAACTCAAGCCAATGAGTCGTGAACGTGACACTGTCAATGTGAAGAAATGAATCCGATACATAAACAAAACAACGAATCAAATAAGCAAACAAGAAACATCAACGCTTCACACTTTACATTACAGTGTCCCGTTACAGTAAGTCAAAGTTAAAGTACTGTTAAAGTTACTGTTAAAGTCAGTACCGTGTAATAAACGATGTACCAACATATACAGCATGTACAGCATGTACTTAATATGTACTAACATTATGGAACAGCACGTAACCGGAGGCGCTAGCTCTGATTACGTTATAATCAGACGTTATTACAAACTACGTGCATGCGGTTACAGGTTGTTACATTGCTTATTACGTGTGTAATGACACTGTAAAAAAGGACCCCTTCGTTTATAAAATATGGCTCTTTAAAGCCCTTTGAGGCTGTATACAATTGACTTGACTTAAAGCGTTACCCAACTCTGTAAACGCGACCTTGTCCTCCAGTGGCTCAGAATGCAGACGATGTAAACGAGTGAGTAAGGAACACGCCATGATGAAAGCTCCTGTCCTCTCTAGGCATGCTGGTAGATATACTGTCTGTTGTCTTTACGTGTTGTTCTGTGAGTCAGGGTGACGCGAATCTCTTTCTCGCTACGAGCATAGCAGCAAGGGTTAATGGGGTGTTGTGGAAAATTACAGCAAAGTCTAGACGGCTGATCTGAGGCAATGCAGCGGGAGATTAAGGACAGGGAAACGCAATAAAGTGTCGTCTAGATGTCTGAATAACGACGTGCTAGCGCCCCTGCCTGTGTTTTGACTGCTGATGGCTTGATCTGCCCGATGTTATCTTCTCTTCACACTGGTGTTAATGCAGGGTTAAGCCAGCCATTCATTATTCCTTATTCATACATATATTTTTGTTATATTTTTGGGGTCATTTTCCCGACTGCGCTCTCAGAGAAGCAATTGAGACACACGCACGCACACACGCACACACACACGCATGTGCGCACACACACATGCACACACACACACACACACAAACACAAACACAAACACACACATAATGATTAAAACTGAAACTAATAAAAATACAATAAAAAGACTATAATATCGGCCCGATTGAATAAAGTAGTAGTAGCCAAAGATACAGTA
>OOFB01006642.1:31919-48252 GCA_900323305.1 Trachyrincus murrayi | reverse complement strand
CAACCGCAATCGATAGGCCAAGCGTCCGATGCCAGCAAAGTGTTAAAGAATCACTAAAGAATTCCTAGTTCCTTCCAAACAGGTGGGCCGGATAGTCTAGTGGCGAGAGGGTGTTTGACTCCCAGCCGGAAGGTGATGCCCTAACCCCTACCTGCCCATTAATGGCCTGTATCTGAGTTCACTTCCGATACAGGCTTGGGATAAAAGCGTTTGCTAAATCACTAAATAGTAAATAATAAATCCTACTTTCCCCCCTGCGTGATCACCCAACAACATCCCAAAAAAACACACAATGGATTTTAGCTGAACCCTTTTTGACTCGGAGGAGATTAACCGACATAAAACTGGAATAAATAAAAAATGCTTACAGAGCCGAAACTTGAGATGTTAGGAACATTTGTCAAATTAGTATTTTGTTTTTCTCCGTCATTTCTTCGTGTTTTTTATTTTGTATTTTTGGAGGCCGGTCATTATGCCATTATGCTATCTTATTACTAAACTGCTCCGCTGTAGTGGTGATCCAACTGCTTTTATAGGATCCCTCACAACACCCTGTTTGAATTATCACGCCACGACCAGCACAGATCCAGTTACTCGCTCACTGGCTTCAACAAGGTCCTCCAACCCAACCAAGACCTGCTCCCACATCTTCTCGCTCGCTCTGATAAGAGAATATCTCAAAAGTCAAGTCAAGTTTCGCAATATAAACATTTCATTTTTGTTTAAATTAATCAGAGATTTGCAATATTGACCACTATCGCTAAATCAAAACTGAGCTGATTTTTCCGACGTCTCCAGACTTCTCAGACCATTTTCCAAATAATTGTTCTCTGTCTGAGGAACCGACCACAAATCCACTTTGGCCAAAACAAATCATATTTCTTAAAGATTGCCATCTGCCTTCTGTTCGAGCGCCAATTGGGTCCAAATTCTGTTGTTGTTGATTCCATTCATACAATCATAATCTGTGTTTAATAGGGCCTTATATTTCCAGATGTTTTCTATGGGATTGTTTTAAGTTATTTTCACTAATAATTTGGTCTTCAAGAACTCTACATTTACTATTCAGTCATTTAGCAACCAAATCAGCTTCAAGTGAACTCAGAAGCAGGTAGGAGTTGTGGTATCTTGCTCAAGGATACCTACAGGTATGGCTGAGGACATTGGGGACCCAGAACCTTGGCTTTCAGTGACCCATGGGTCCATTTTGGTTTTTCGGCGGCCACTGGAGTCGTGTCACACAGTGACACAGTCATGCATTGTTTTCTCTTTCCTTCTTGTTCCATTCAAAACATCCCTCCATCCACCCAAAACAAACAGGTGATTCAGGGACCGGAAGAGACAACATATTTGGGTCTGAGTCGGTCACTCGGCAGCCCCTGTCTGTGTATTAGAGGTAAGGGGATGTGGGTGTGAGAGCTGACTGTGCGTTGACTGTGTGTGTGTCTTGGCTGTGTATACATTGGTCACTGGTCAGCTTTTGGGTCGTGCTTCAAAATTGCCCAATGTTCTGCCTTTAGTGTGTGTGTGTGTGTGTGTGTGTGTGCGTGCGCATGTTAGACAGAGTGTGTATTACTGTGCGTGTCTATTTATATTTAGGGGCGGGAGAACGGTGGAAAGGAAAGCAGAATGAGGCGAGACGTTCTCGACTCATCTTAACCCCAACTGACCGTTCCTCAAACTCACACGGCAGGACTCTCAGTGGCGTAACAACCATCGCTGCCTTATGGCCTTATGGGTAATGTAACATCCGACATTCAGTTGGCATGGTCACGGTGGATTCTCTGAGCTGCGGTCAGACGAGGGAGGAACGTGGCCAGAGGGGTAATTTTGTTGATTCCTGGAAGAAAGTTTATTTTCCGTTCCAGTTTTTGATTAAATAAGCAAATCCTGAGGGGAGTCCTCGGGCAGCGATCAGAAGTTTCCAAAACGCAGCCTCCACTATGTCACGCCCAGACGGCAGGAAGCAAACAGCAACCTTAAAACATGGCTTGTTCTCTGTGTTCATGTTGTGTTGATATGAGACAAGATATATGACATTATACACAATAGGATAAATTATATAATATGACATCCAATGATATGATCAGGGGCGTGTCCACGGGGGGGCCTGGGGTGACACATGCCCCGCCCCCACCCCAAAACAAAAAAACATTTGATTGGCCACCCCGAGCACCACCCCTACAAAATCCTACATTTATAAATAAATTAATAAATTAATAAATAAGTTAATTTAGTAAACATTTTCCGCACTACTGAATCAGTCTGGACACTTGATATGATGTAATAAATTATATAATGCGATATGACATGATGTATTATTTAACGTATGATATCCAGTAGTATGATTTTTATTACAACTGGAACGTGGTTCCTTCTGGGGAATGTATTACCAGCAGGGAACCGGAACCCTGAACAATAGAGGTGAACTCCATAACCTCCTCCATCACCTCCTCCAACCCCTCCGCATGTTAAATCCATCGCTCTCTGGCTAGCCCAGCCCACCATTAGCATAGCGCACTAGCTCTCGTTAGCAGCCCCCACCTCATCCGGACTGGGCGGCGGCAGCGGTGTGTGTTGCCATGGCGTCGTCAACTAACTAGCAACAGTCCTTGGTATGGAAAAAAAAAGCCACACGGGGGCCCCAGAGCGGCCCCTGACGTAGACGGACCCTCGTGTGCCAATCAGCAGCGGTGCAGATATTTATTAACTGCAGGCAGGGAACGGGGGGTGGGGTGTGTGTGGAGTGTGTTTATTGCAACACATGTTTCAGTTACACATAGCTGGACCGCAATACCCCCGCCCCCCCACACACATCCCACCCCCCACACACATACACACATGCCTCAGACCCTAGCCCCCCCCCAGGGTGAGAGATTTCCATGAGGTCAAACTGACGACTGGACGGGGGTAGGAGGTCGTGGTGTGGGGGTGAGGGTAGGGGGGCTGCAAAGGCATTTGTCCCCCTGTGATGAAACAGACTGTTAGGCCGAACCATTTAGACCAGTGCTGTCTGTCTGTCTGTCTGTCTGTCTGTCACTCCCATGGGAGGTCTCTCTCCCTATTACAACTAAAGCTAACCTCTAGTCTCGGACACCCACACTGAAGACTATCTGCTTCACAGTGGAATCAGCTAAAACTTTGATTAGCTTAACACATCGGGCGACCCTCACAGACCGAGAACCAAGAGACGCTCGAGAAGTGTTTGCTCAGACTCCCAAGAATGCCATCGGACACAAAAGCGTTGCTGTCACTTGCAACTGAAACTATTTGAATTGGAGTGACAGGAATGTTCATAGTTTATGGTGGATTCATCCAATTGAAGGGCGAAAAACTTGACATTTGATCTCAAGAAACGTTGTGCAGACTTTCCGTTGACCTCCATTGCTGTGACCAAGTGTGTGGGAAGATGTAGTATTTGATATGTCTCAACTCAGAGTGATTGATACGTGACCCTAAACGCCAGTGCTAGTAGGGGCCTACAGTAACGGCTTGACGCGGGTGGTGGTGGTGATGGTGGTGGTGGTGGTGGTGATGATGGGGGAGGTGTCATTTCCTCCGTCCTGGCCCGGAGAGTCTGTCACGGTCCCGCCATCTTGGCCAATGTCATCACAGGAACTCTGCAGACATGTTGCCACGCTGCCAAAGATAGCAACGAGCCCGCCTCCGGGCGACGTGCGCTAAAACGTTGGAGTCGAGTTATAAAGCCTTCACAAACCACAGCGTGTGGCCTATGGAAACCTCTGTGAAGATGTTCGGTTAAGCGTGTCAAATGATAGGCTAGCGGGGCTTAGCGTGTATATAGACCTCTCTGTGTACCACTATGGGTAATGATGTGCTGGCTAGCAGACGGACGCGTAGTCCGTCACCGAGAAAGTTGAAAAGTCATCACTTTTTTGTTCTTAATCATAACGTTGAGAGCCAAGGAATGTTCAATATCAAGATCTGAAAGGAAGTGATGTTATATATAATATCTGTGTGCTTTTTGGATGATGTTGCCTATATTTAACCGGATTCAGTGACATGCTTGGCAAGCCCACTCAACCCCTCCATGCGTCCAGAAAACTGCAGGCTATTAGAAATAAACAGGCGTCTTGAACATGGAAGTAGTCTAGCGTAAATCTACAGTTTTACTGTAAAACTGTGGCGGATTAGTCTCTCAAATCTTGATTTGGGGGGGGGGGGGGGATGCCTGCCATGTGTATTTTAATGAAACTGTAGTAGCCTACGTTAACTTACGTTTCGGTAGTCTTTGCGCCACGGTACGTTTTGGCGCGCTTCGCAGCGCGACGGTGAGGTACTTCATAAAGCCGTTAAACGGGAACCGTCTTCGAGCTGTTTACCGTGTATGTTTCCCCCCCCCCCCCCACGTTTACAAGGCTGCGTTTCATTCTCCAGCGGCAAACCCTTATTTTACGCCATTATACCGCCCCCCCCCCTGGGCTAACTACACTGTTCTGCACTTCGGAAACCCCGGCGAGAGAGAGAACGTCTTCGTTAGCCATCATCCGGCGGGTCGAACTTGGAGATGCGTCATCGGTGTCGGGGGCGGCGCGTGGCGGCGGTTGGTGATCCCCGGCTTTATAAGCGCGGAGGTCCTCGCTGCGCGAGGGCAGTGCGTCACACGGGACCAGCACGAGCGAAGGATCCCCTTTCGCCGAATAACAGATCCCTTTTTTTTTTTAAAAACGCAGCACGGCCACAACTCACTTACGTCTTTAAAGAGTGGTCCTTTCTTTTCTTCCTCTCTCTCTCTCTCTCTCTCTCAGCGCAGCCATGACGCGTCTCCATATCGTTTGACGTGTCACGCCAGGGTTTTAGTTTGTAAAGCAGAACCCCATTGGGTTTGTTTTATTTATTTTTATTTATTTATAATCTTTTATATTTTTGTCTCTAACCCTTATTGCGCCTCTGCGTTGCGAGCGGGTCCCAGAGCAGCAGCCGGGGTATAAACCCCCCCTATATGGATAAAAGAGCGTCCACATCTGTCAGAGTTGTTCTAGCTGTGGTCAAAGTTTGACTCCAGAAGTTGTCCCCGTCCCGTCCCCCCCCCCCCCCCCCCCCCCCCAACCCCCCCAGCGACAAGGAGACATGAAGTCGGCGGAAGAAGGTAAGCCTCCCGCGGACACAGGCTGTAGACCGCTATTATGATTCTTGGAAGTTTAACGGAATTCACCCATCTTGCATTGTTTTGGCGCCGCCTTTCTAGTTAGTGTCGGTGATTCGGTTGAATTGTTAAGGTCTGTAGCCGTCATCACTCACACACACACGCACACACACGCACGCACGCACACACGCACACATGCAATACATTAGCCGCACGAGTTACGACCATGAAAGTGCACACGCGTTACAGTGCACGTACTTTGGTACAGCGAATGGAATTGAGTCAGTAGATGAAGTTGAAACAGTGGCAGCGTTTATCACTAGTGGATGTGAGCCCCTCCCTTTTGTGTTGGTGTGACGTGGGCGTGGACTTGCTGTTAACCCTTATTGGTACAAACAACAATATATATGCCTACACATGTATAAATATAAAGAGAGTTGCACAAATTGTAGACTGCATTTTATTTGGTGCAGAAAGTTGCATAATATTGGTTTGAATAATGTCATAGCTGTTACAATGGGCTGAGTAGGTCTACGTAGTGTTCCCAGCGCCACATTAAATCTATTTATAGAATACAGACTTTTACCCACACACGTCTTATGTGTCAGGCAGCGCAATGTTAAATGCTCGCATTATTTGTATTTTACTACTAGGAGTCTATATAGTGCAACGCTGACGTCATATAGTCTTTATGGTCGAGGGGGCCCCTAATTCGCCTTAATTTAGTGCAGACAGGAGCTTCTGTCTGTCTGTCTGTCTCTCTGTCGGCCTGCCTGTCTGTCTGTCTGTCTGCAGAAGTCCCATTAATCCGTATTAATATCAAGGAGCCAGACTGTGGCAGGACTTTCTCTGTCTCTCATGTAGGCCTACCTCCCTAACCACAACCCCTGTTCCTGTCATCCCCTCCTCCTGGGGCCCCTGTGTGTGACACTGACCTCAGGCAGGGCCACAGTATTATTTTTTTGTTGAGATCCTCCTGCTCTTAGGCCCGGAGGTTGCTGTTGGCATGCACCCAGTGACCTTCCCTGAAACCTAATAGAATAAAAATAGAATAAAAATAAAACGAAGAAGTTATACCTCTAATGTTCCCAGGCCGTGTTGGAAAACGACAAAATTAGCCAACACAAGCAACAGAGTCTGTTAGCTTTTTTTGTGTGTTTTTTTGGTAATGTTAAGGTTGTGGGTCCGCAGTGGCGTGGACGTAAAGTGGTGTTAATCTGGCACAGCCGAGTGGAACAAACACCTGGTCCAGCCCATGCTTATTTTTAGAGCGCGCTTTTCGAATGAGGGGCTATTTTTAGCCCCTTATTTGCGTCTTAACTACACCTGACTTCCTCTCTGGGAGCAGTGGCCTGCGGAGAGCTATGAGCTAGCGGGGTTATGTCATGGCCCCCGCTCTTGCGTGTGTGTGAGGTGACTTTTTGGCTAAAACCTCCATATAGAAGACAGGGGCCGGTCTGTTTTCAGGGTTTCGTTCTCTCATTTTAAACACGGTTCTCGAGGGGGGGGTTTTGGCGCCAGCCGGTGGCCACTGATCCAGTAGGCGTGGTATTCTCACGCCACTACGGACAGCACCTCCGCTCTGACGCCACCCTCTCAATAGCTCTCATAGTACACTCATCAGCTGGCAGCTGTCTCAGCCCCTCCCTCGGGGGGCCAGCCAGTGTTTTGATTATCACTGTGGGGCAGGAAGATAGTTTAGTGGCTAGGGTGTTTTACCCCCAGCTGAAAGGTTCTGGGTTCGATCCCCAATATCCGCAGCGATGCTCCTAGCCCCCTACCTGCTCCTTAATGACATGTATCTGAAATCACTGCAAGTCTCTTTGGATAAAAGCATCTGCTGAATGATTAAAGGGGACTCTTCATAACACACGTATGAAGCAGTAGGCCTGCTCTCTTGTGTTAGAAAGTTGCCAAGCGTGTCTGTTCCCCTTTAAATAGTAAATGGTAATCCCACGGAGTCCTAACCAGCCTGATCTGTGTTGCTCCTCAGACGCCTACGGCTACACCCCTAACGTCAGCCTCTCTCTGGCCCTGGGGAACCCGGGCCTGCCCTCCTCCCAGTACCACGGCCTCCTGCAGAACAGCCCTTCCATATCCGTCTCCGTCAGCTACGACTCCCAGGGCGCCGGCCCGACCGCCGGCTACTACCCGTCCGTGGGGCCGCGGGCCAACGGGGCCCCGGCGCTGGAGAGCCCGCGCATCGAGATCACGACGTACGGCCAGTTCCCCGGCGACGGCGGCGAGGAGGTGGAGGAGGAGAGCTGCCTGCCCGCCGGCAAGCGCCTCAACTCCATTGTCACGCTGACGCTGCCCAACGCCGACGGCTACCGCGACCCCAGCTGCCTCAGCCCCGCCAGCAGCGTCTCCTCCCGCAGTGGCCACTCGGACGCTTCGTCCTACGAGTCGGGCTTCTCCTACAACTACGACAACTCCCCCCAGAACTCACCCTGGAACTCGCCCAGCGTCTCCCCCAAGGGCTCCACGCTGGCGCTGCCCGGGGCGGACGCCGGCCCACAGGGCGGGTCCCCCCTGCACTCCCCCTCCACCTCCCCCGCCGCCGACCCCTGGGCGGGGACCCTGCGGGGGTCCAGGCCCAACTCCCCCTGCGGCGCCAAGAGGAAGTACAGCTTCAACGGGGGCCGGACGTGCCTCCTGGCGCGGCCCGCCTCCTCCTCCCCGTACTCCCCCAGCGTCTCCCCGGGACCCTCCCCCCACGCCTCCCCCCGCCTCAGCGTGACGGAGGAGTCGTGGCTGCCCAACACCAACCAGTACACCAACTCCGCCATCCTGGCCGCCATCAACGCCCTGACCACCGACGGGGTGATTGACATGGGGGAGGGGGTCCCCATCAAGGCCCGCAAGACCAGCCTGGACCCGACCATCAGCCTGAAGATGGAGCCCCGGGGGGGGGAGGGTTTGGAGCTGGGCGACTACCCGTCCAACCGTTTGACGCTGAAGAAGGAGAGCTACTGCGGAGGGTTCCTGGACGTGCCACAGCACCCGTACTCGTGGTCCAAGCCCAAGCAATACGTCAGGTAAGATGGGTTTGCTTCCCCCTACCTGTCACGCATCCCTGAGCAAGATGCCCTCACCCCTACCTACCCAACTTATTCAAACCCATGACCTGTGGGTTTGAATAAGCCAGACTGAGCTATCAAGCTCCAAACTTGAACCCATTCGTCCTGCACCACGGTCACTTCAACAGAAATACCCTTCATTCAAATAGTTCACTTCATTATGAGATGAAACAAGTGAATGATTTCGTGTGACGGGAACTCCTTCAATGAAAATCACAAAAATATAAAGTGACTACTTTTTCTCTTCAAAATCCATCACAGTCTCATTACATCACATTGTAATATCCACCTTCATTATATAACACTTCCTCCTTCCTCCCCTCTCTCCCCTCTCCTCTCCACTCCCCTCTCCTCTGTCTCCCCCCCCCAGCCCTTCGCTACCCGCTCTGGACTGGCACCTGCCCTCCAGCTCGGGCCCCTACAGCCTGCAGATGGAGGTGGAGCCCCGGTCCCACCACCGCGCCCACTACGAGACCGAGGGGAGCCGGGGGGCCGTCAAGGCCCTGGCGGGCGGACACCCGGTTGTTCAGGTCTGCTACACTACTTAACTCTCTCTCTCTGTCTGTCTCTCTCTCTCTCTCGCTCTCCTGTGGTTGATTAGACTCACAGACACACAGACACACACACCCGGTACGACCATTAGTGGGCTGGTATTACACTCGTCCGGCAGGGTCAGAGACAGTCACCCCCTGTCACGTCTCACTTTACCTTCTTCTCTCTTCCCTCGACGTCTCCTGTTGTGTGTTAAAATAGACCGGCTGACGTGGTGGCGGTGGCGGTGGCGGTGGCGGTGGGGGGGGGGGGGGGGGGGGGGGGGGGGGGGCAGCAGTAAAGTCTTAGTCATTAGCTTTAACCGCTGTAGCAGTGGTGGTCAAGTGTTGGCCAGCTGCAGCGTGTCTGCTCTGTTTGGGTTAGCGGGACTGACTCCTTCAGTCTCTGAGGTAATCTACAGGTCTGATTTTACAGAGAGAGGTATGGAGTCACTGTGTGTCACTGCGTGTCGGGTTACCAACCGGGCTGATATGTTAAGGAGGTTTTGTCAGGGTTTTCGGTGAAGAGGAGAAACTTGCATGCACTTTTACTTCGGATCGGATCCTTCCCTTGCGCTTGCAGGCAGCTATTCGTCAGCGGTACGAAACATTGGCCATTTCCATGACAAACGTCGTAGCAAATGTATTTTTAAGACGCAAAAAGGTGTAGTTGCAACACAAAAGTACGCTGAAATATCCCAGCGGCACCTTTTGATAATATACTACGCCTAGCATGACATCTCCGAATCAGAAAGCCTTTTATATTCTCCTGGAATAGCGTGACTCCTCAACATCTGGTCTTTTGTTTAACGCGCGTGAGCGCGACTGTAAGGTCCACACGGCTTCTCCGCCATCCCATCCAGACGCCACTTCGCCAGGGAGAGAGAAAGCGCCGCACCCCCCCCCTCCCCTTGAAACAATGTGGTGCGCTCCAAGATCAACCTCGGCACCGCTAGCGCCTTGTTCGGCCTGATTAGGTGCTAATGATTTAATGAAAGTGTGCCGTCGGGGTCGGCCTGCTCCGAAACAGAGAGCAGTGTGTTCTTCCTCACTACCGCTCTCCTCCTCCTCTCCACTGCCGCCGCCGACCGACGGCCACCCCCAAATGCACATGCACAGACCTCCCTTTGTTTAGGAAAGTTTCCCGTGTGTGTGGTTGACATCATCGCGTCCTGCGGGGAGGGGTGGTGGTGGTGGTGGGGTTGGAGGGGAGGGTAGGCGGGACAAAAACCACACACACGTTTCTGGCCGGGGCCCTTGCTGGATACGGGGGGGGGGGGACCTCAGAGATTGAGGGGGGGGAGCCAGTCCTGCCCTCCCCTTCCTCTCCTTCCTCCCCCCTTCTCCCTGATCCCACCCTAGCCGAGCTGGCCGGCCGCTGGCTCTAGCCACGTCCAGCCGGTCCTGGCCTCCTAGCCTCACCGCTCTCTGAGTCACAGCCCTGCCCACAGCTTTTACACAGTTCCAGAGAGTTTGTTCTGGAGGCTTCTGTTCCCTGTGTGCGCCCACCACCACTCCAAACTCCACCCCACCAAAACTCCACCCCTCTCTCTCTCGCTCTCTCTCTCTCTCTCGCTCTCTCTCCCTCTTCCATGCATCTCGGCCCCGGACGGCTGTTTTGTGTTCTCCGTCTGTGCCACGGTGGCTGGCTGCCTCGACCGCACACGCCCTCGCTCCGACAGCAGCCTGCAGTGTGTTCCCTGGGAACCGCCACAGCTATGCTGGGCGGTACAAGCGGTGCTTTGGCGTGGGAGGGAAACGCCGCTCTAGTCTTGAGTCGCTCTCTGACTCCGACTCTGAAGTCTCTGGAGTCTATAACCAGCTCTCTCGCGTGGTATAGACTCTGTGGGCCGCTGCAGAGGAAAGTGTATATATATGTGTGTGTGTCTGTGTGTGTGTGTGTGTGTAAAAAGTTGACATTTTATATATTTTTTTCTTTGCATAAGCATCTTTAGTCTAGAGTTACTCTTTAGTTAATCATCCTTTAACTTTATGCCCCTGAGTGTACTAAGTTACTTGAAAAAGAAAACACCTTAATCATACTAAGCCACCCAGCTCTCTCTTCAATATTTGCGTGTGTGTGCACACGCGTATGTGCATGTGTGTGTATGCATGTGCATGAAAGCATGTGTGCATGTGTGGCTGGAAGCATGTGCGTGTTTGTGTGTGTGCATGTGTGTTTGTATTTGTGCATGTGCGTGTTTGTGTGTGTGCATGTGTGTTTGTATTTGTGCATGTGTGTGTATGTTCTGGATGAAAGTGTGTGTGTGCAGGCTCTGGAATCGTAAACTGGGAGGATAGGAGATAGGAGTGGAGATGATGCCCCTCTCTCTCCTCCTCCCTCTCTTCCTACTCCTCCTACTCCTCCTCCTCCTCTTCCTCCTCCTCTTCCTCCTCCTCCTCCTCCTCTTGTGTAGCCAGAGTCTTTGCATTCCTCTGGTGGGTGATAACGTGAACTGAGGACCAAGGAGGGGCCGCTGTACCACCCGTGTAACAGAACAAGCATTACATGCAGGAAGACTACAGTACACTGAGTACTAAACACAAACCTGAACTGCAGTGCGTTACTACTTCTATATTATTATTATTATTATTTATTATTTATTATTTATCGAAGAAAAATATAGTCATCAATATAGATTTACCCGCAATATTGGTTTATATTCATTTCGATAGTTTATAAAGTTATCACAGACATTAAACGTTCACTTTTAATTGGTAAAAGAGCAGTGAAGAATTTTAGGTGTAGAAACTAAAGTTATACAGTATATTACCTTTAATACGGTTACACCTTCAACACACTTTAACGATGAAGTATTCTAGTGGGGGGAGTTTGAACGGTAACTGGTAGCAGGTCATCTGTAATCTGTACCTGATTACATATTCACCAGTAAACACAGCCGCCGCTGAGCCTACAAGCTAACCTCGCAGGCCGCCACGCCCTCCTTGTTACCTAAACAAACAGCATTGCTAGGCAGCAAACCTACTCCACTAGCAGGCTCTTATAGCCCTCCTCCTAATCACATGTTGGGCCTCCTCCGATCTTTTTATGGGATGGCCTCCTCTCGCCCTTCAGTCAACACCGCCCGACCGACCGGGTTTACCAACACTTTATAACGTTTTGGTGTGTGTGTGTGTGTGTGTGTGTGTGTATGTAGCCACATGTAGCCGCCGCTAGCTTCCGGGCTAACGGTCGATGAGTAAACAGTCTGGGGCTTTCTCTCGTCTCACTCAACCGTGCTTTGAGGATGGACACGGTGCAAGAATAGAATCTGTGGCCATTTTTATACACTTTATTATTATTAGTATTACATTTGTATTTATTCATTTATTATTTTAATTTATTTTATTGTATTATTATTTTATTTTTTTACCAGTATCTCCATGAAGAATTTGTCCCCCGGGTTACAGTTTGTGTTTACATTTTTTATAATACCACCACGGTTAGCTTTGACATACCAAGACCCCACCCATCCACACACACACACACACACACACACACACACACACTCTCACTCACTCACTCACTCACGCACACACATCACCGCCCACCCAGCAATCTCCCCACCCCACCCTACCCCTTCTAATTTCTCACCTGTCACAGTGTATGGATAACATAGCTCTCAGTAGTTGCCTCAGCTCTCCGGTTTCAAGCCCGTGGACTCGGGGGTCCGCCGCCTGCCGCTGCTCAGCCTGGGTGGCTGATGTCATCCCGGGGGGGGGGGTTAGGGGGCTGGGAGCTGTCAGAAGGCCGCTGTGCACGGCCCTGCTCAGCTCCGGTCCAACAACAGAGTCTCTGAACCGTCTCCAACCTCCAAATCCAGCAGGGGCTCGTTTTACTGTTTTTACTGATAAAAATCAGGGAAAACTCCCTCCTCCTCCTCCTCTTCCTCCACCTCCTCCTTGCTCCGACCCCGGGTTAGAGAGGGGACGGGAGGGGAGGGTGGGGGGCACAGCAGCAGCTTAGGCCTGTTGCCGGTTAGTGCTGCCCTCACAAATCACACGGCAGTTTGTTCTGGGTGGTTCCCCGTAGGGCTGCAGGAGGCTACTGTTGGAGCCCCAGACACGGGTCCACTCCTTGATATGTGGGTCAACTCCAGGAGGAAGTGGTGACGTGATCCAAAATGGCGACCATTTCTTGTGTTAATGATGATGTGTGTTGTTTTTGCTTTTTGTTTGTTGGAGAAGAGGGATTACCTGTGACCGTGTCTTCTGTCTCTCTTTCCCTCTCTCTCTCTCTCTCTCTCTCTCTCTCTCTCTCTCCCTCTCTCTCCCTCTCCTCCCCCGCTGCAGCTCCACGGCTACATGGAGAGCGAGCCCCTGACGCTGCAGCTGTTCATCGGCACCGCCGACGACCGCCTGCTGCGCCCGCACGCCTTCTACCAGGTCCACCGCATCACGGGCAAGACGGTGTCCACGCCCAGCCACGAGGCGCTGCAGTCCAGCACCAAGGTGCTGGAGATCCCCCTGCTCCCAGAGAACAACATGCGGGCCCTGTGAGTACCGTGAGCTGCCGGTGTCCCCGCGTTCCCGGGGTCCCCGCTGTGTTGTTTCTGCGTGCCCTGCGACGTCATACGAATGCACATGCGAGACCCTGTGAGCGGTATCAGAGAGAGCCCTTGTTCGTGGGCGTGTGGGTTGCGTTGTGGGGATGTCCCCACTATGTTAGGATTACGTGTCTCAATGCGTCCTGCAGCATCATCCAATACACATCATACCAATTTTTGTCTGCGTGGGCTTGCAAATGCTTGTGGATGTACGGTTTGATGTACGGTGCGTGCGTGTGCGTGTGTGTGTGTTTTGTCTCCTGTCGGCACGGACTGCTCTCTGTACACAGAAGGGTGGGTTTCCCATTTTATGAGTGTGAGAGATCACGTTACCAGGGAACCACAGGGCTTCCAGCAGGGACCTGGGGTTTGTCTGGGGCTCCGCCAGCAGCCAGTAGCAGTCTGCTGGACTCAGCGTTTTCTCTCCTCTTTAATGGATGTAACACATAACCCCCCCCCCTCACATACACACACACATGCACACACACACACACACACACACACTTATATAACGGCTTCACTTGGGGATTGGGTTGCTCTCTGTCTTGCTCTCTCTCTCTCTCTCTCTGTCTCTGTGTCTCTCTCCATCTCTCTCTCTGTCTCTCTCTTTCTCTCTCCCTCTCTTTCTCCCTCCCTTCTTCCCTCTCTCTTTTCTTCTATCTCCCTTCTTCTCTTTCTCTCTTCTCCCCTGTCTCTTCTTCCCTCTCTCTCTCTCTCCCCCTCTCTCTCTCTCTCCCTCCCTCCCTCCCTCTCTCTCTAGGTCTCTCTGTCTCGGTGAGGTGTAGTCATTACAGTAAACGTCGGCGGTTCTACTCTGATGTTGATTCATGTTGACGTGTCGTCTGGTGTGACGTGTGGAGGTTTTATGAGGTGGTATGAAACGATCGTGATATTTAGCTGAACCACCAGTTTGTCCAGATTTAGGAAGACGGCTTTAGGTGCGTGAGCAGAAGTATATCGTGGTATTAATCACATTCAGTGGAGCCCCTTCTGTGCTTTATTGTCCTCTGTAGTAAGCCACAATGGTTGTGTGTTAATACAATGAAAAAGTAGCTCGAGAGTACAGATCCATTCCAGTTTTGAGAAAAACCCGCAGCTAAGAAAGAACAAATGTCTATTTTATCGGGTCCACAGCTGGCTTTCTGGTTTTCTACATTGCTCTCTGTCCAGCAAGCTTACCCGCCCACTGGACTCCTTAAGAACTGAACCTAGGCAAACCCCCTGACCCCTAACCTCTGACCCCCATGAAACCCAGACGATCCCAGAAACATTGTCACATTAAAACAGGACATTTTGTAATATTACAATACAAGTGTTATGTGTTGCAACAAACGCCTTCTTTAAAATATGATCTGTTCCTCGTCGAATGCCTTGAGTCAACAGAACCCTTTTCTGTATGAGAACTATTAAACGGCGATGAGATGTCCCTGTAAGTTCCCAGCGTCCTGTTGGTCTGTGTAGGCGACATCTGGAGCTCTCAGCCTCAACACCTGATGACTTCTGCCTCTCCCGTGCAGCAGACCCTCGCGTCTGCAAGAGAAATGCAAGGGAGTGTGCTTCCACCGTGTGCTACAGTTGACGTTAGTGTTATAGGAGGAATGTGTGGTGGATTAAGTAGCTTGTTGATGGAAAAGGCTAGAACGTGTGAAATGTTAAGGTGGAACAGTGTGGACAGGGAGGGCGTTATAGGGAAGTTGTATTACGTGTTGAAGAAAGACTTTAAAATACTAGACTTTAAATAAAACTACTTCGTTCGGCGCGGTTTCGTGTTCGGACAAGAGAGCGATAATTGAAAATCGTTCTAATTCTTGTAATACGAAAAAAGGAAAATGTGATCCGGTCAGATGATGTCGTGTTTACTGAATCAAAATGTCTTCCTTTTGCAGAATCGACTGCGCGGGAATCCTGAAGCTTCGTAATTCCGACATCGAACTGCGGAAGGGCGAAACGGACATCGGACGGAAGAACACGCGTGTGCGCATGGTGTTCCGCGTGCACATCAACCAACCGACGGGGAGGACACTGTCTCTTCAGGTGGCGTCCCACCCCATCGAGTGCTGTGAGTGTATCTTCATGGAAAACCATCCAACAATTAAAACCATTCAATTCGACGATCCAATTCGACGATTCAATTCGACGATCCAATTCAACTATTTCATCCCAAGATTAAATCGATTCAATGATTTGAATGATTCAACAATTAAAAAGATTCAAAAATTGAAGCAACTCAACAAATAAAACCATTCGACTGTTAAATGTTAAAATGTTCAATGTTTTTGTACAACAGTCGAAAAGCAATTACATTCCAACGATTCGAACAATTCAGTTCCACAAAACAAAAAACAACCGATTAAAAGTGCTGAACTTTTTAAATCGCTCGCAGCCTGAAGAGGAACATCTGATCCTCCACATCTGCTGCGTGTTCGTTTGGCCGTACGTGTGTCTGTTTAGTGCTTTTGGCCAATCCAGGGTCTTTCTCCCGATTAGCTCCATTGACTTTGTGCTGCTCTCCATTTGACCCGGCAGTAAAGTGGGACGGGTCCAAGCAGATTTACCACTCGGCGCGGTTCTGGCAGCCAGAAACGCCGTTGACACGGAGTCTCTTGAGCTAGATCAGAGACAGTAGTTCAACAATGATCTCAGCTACTTGAAATAAACCATTGTATTGTATTTGTTGAAAACCTGCCACTGAGCAAATCGTTTTTAACCCAATTTTAGTTGTTTTTTTCGGGGGTCTGCATCTGTCTCTAAGAGAGGAACGGAGACAGAGAAACACAGACTATCTCTTGGCCAAGAAGGAAGATGAGATCACAGATAAGAATCCATGATCTTTACTAAGCCAGCATTACATAGAAGACCAATCGTAACTTTACCGTATGTACCTTATTCATCGAGTGAATCAGGATCTGTTTCACAATAAGAGTCCTATCATGAACAGCTGGGTTTTTTGGCAGCAACAACACACCTGAGAAAGTCTTATGATAGCGAAAGAGATAAATTTCAAGCTTGTATTAACTTTCACATTAAAAAGCAAAAGAAAGTTAAGGAAAAAGTCAGGTTGGGGGGGGG
>OOFB01006631.1:14808-25017 GCA_900323305.1 Trachyrincus murrayi | reverse complement strand
AGGGCCGTACCACAGCCAAGGATGTATTTCAGCAGCTGTGTGACACAATTGAGCAGGCTGATCTCTCCTGGAAGTCGCTGGTAGGAATAACAACAGACGGCGCACTGTCAATGATAGGGAGGAGAAACGGACTGGTGGCGCTTGTTAAAAAAAAATTGGAGGAGCGAAATGCAGATTCTGCAATTGCTCTGCACTGCATTATCCATCAGCAAGCACTGTGCAGCAAGTGCTTGAAGTTTGACAATATGATGTCTGTCGTCGTGAAATGCATAAATTTCATCAGATCCAGGGGCTTACAGCACCGCCAGTTCCGTGCCTTTTTGGAGGAAATTGACGCAGCATATGGCGATGTTCTGTACTTCACAGAGGTACGGTGGCTGTGAAGATGTGAAGTGAAGACCTTCATGAAGGAGGGCAGGATGGATCTTCATGACCATGATGATCCCAAGTGGCTGATGGACCTAGCTTTTCTAGTTGACATCACACAGGAGCTGAACACATTCAACATGAAGTTGCAGGGCCCAGGCCAGCTTGTCACTGCAGCTTTTGAAAATGTCAAAGCTTTCATGACAAAACTGATGTTATGGAAAGCCCATCTCTCTGGAAAAAAAACTCTTCCATTTCCCAGCATGCAGGTCTCTTGTGGAGGAGGGCACAGCATTCAGTGGTGAGAAATATGTTGCTGCCATTGAGAAGCTACAGCAGGAATTTGACCAGACAAAGACTTCAAGACACACAGTGCCACTTTCCAAATTTTTGCAGACCCCTTCTCCTTTGATGTGCAAAATGCCCCCAGTGTGCTACAAATGGAGCTCATTGACCTGCAGTGCAATTCTGAGCACAAAGCCAAGTTCAGAGAGGCAAATGGAAAAGCAGACATGCTTGGACAATTTCTGAGAGAATTACCCCCATCCTTCCCAGAGCTTTCCAGGATATTCAAGAGGACCATGTGCCTTTTTGGAAGCACATATCTCTGTGAAAAACTATTCTCCACCATGAAGTTCAATAAATCAAAGAACAGGTCCAGACTTACTGTTGTCCATCTTCTTCAAGCCATACTGAGGGTTTCAACTGCCACCTCCCTCAGAGCAAATGTGGCCCAGCTGTCTGAGAAGAAGCGCTCTCAGGTGTCTGGCAGCAAGCATTAGGCAAGAAAAGCCAAGAATGACTGTAAAATAGTTCATGTTGAGAAGTACAGTTGTACGAACAGTTGAAAGTTGTTGTTTTTTTGTGGAATACTTGAAGTGGCCCCCTTGTGACAAGACTGGACGCTCAGCGGCCCTCAGGTAATTTGAGTTTGAGACCCCTTCTCTATGCTAACATGTCAGCATGTACCACCTGCTCTGCCTGTTCAAACTATCTCAAACTCTACAATAAACCGGTTTAACCATAATCTGCCTGTGTCCTACTGTTGGAGAAGCCCTGAAAGCCATTGTAGATGGCATGTGACATGGTGAAACTGCCACAATGTGTTTTTACATGCACACAAATTGCTAAAAAAAATTTAATATATAAAATACAAATCATATTAGTTATGTGTCACCTGAAGATTTACCTTGGACTAGGCAATTATCAGTTATGACCCGATTTATAAAACCATAGAATTAAAACAGTGTGTCTTTCTTTACGTCTTTCTGTAAGAGCAGCGGACAATGGCTAACATCCTTAAAAGACAACCCTTGTCCTGCTCTCCCCACCGCTTTTGTTTTTGTTTACGTGTGAATGCAAGCAGAAAATGAATGAGATCTTTAAACTAAAGTATCCCTACCCCGGAGTATCCCCTCCTGCACCGTGTAGTTCCTGCTCTCTTTGACGTGGGCGCCAAACAGCCAGGACAACACCATAATGTAGTATTTCACCTAGAACAACAGAGAAACACATAACCACGCAGCACTCAGTGAACTACATTTCCCAGAAGGGAGACAAGTTGGATTGTGATTACAAGGGTGATCCCAGGCCTCTGACCTCATACTGGGAGTTGAAGCTAAACGACAAGCTCATGGAGTCATTGGTGATGGTGTCGGCGATGACGGATGGTGGAGGCAGCGCTACAGGAAGGAGGGAGGGGGAGAGAGAGAGAGAGATAGAGAGAGAGAGAGAGAGAGAGAGAGGAAGAGGGGGGAGCGAGAGAGAGAGAGAGAGAGAGAGAGAGGGTTAGAGAGAGACGGGGAGATAGAGATAGTTTGGCATTATTAGTTCCGCATAATTTTTTGTACTTGTATTGTTTTACATTTGCATCTCTTTTGTATTCTACTACTGTCAATGTACTTGCTGCTGTGGCACCCTAATTTCCCATTTTCCGAATTTTCTCGATTTAAGATAAATGTTACGATAAATCTTATCTTAAAGGTGCCACAGGCGCATGAATGCAACACTTCTCAATGGCAGAAAAACATAGGGAGGGAGCAGAGAGGGAAGGGATGTTTTTTGGTTGTTTAGCTTCAAAAGCTTTTTCTCTTCTGCTCTTTTCGGCTCTTTCTCTTTACAACTCTTAAATCTTACCTACGGCAGCTTTAAACTAACATGATCAAGTTAATCACCATCACACAGGGTTATTATTTCAATTTTTTTACTGTATCTTTTTTCTGTGTCACCTTTCTTGGGCGTGAGGGATTTGACCTCACTCCAGTTGCCCACACCTCGGCTGGTCACTGCTGCTACCTGGGAGAGAGTATAAAACCAAGCCATGATGTTAGTCGCTACAGAATCATGTTAGACAACCCAAAAGGATGTTTGAATCTGGGGCCCCTGTGCAGAACACATGCGGTTAAGTTTACTCTGCATGCCTGTCTTTAAATACTGTGTGTCTGTTTATGGGTGCATGCATGTGTGTCTGACTACTCTTAATGCAGCAATAGAGTTCCTCATGAAGTAATCTGTATACATTAAGTTGTAAAAGAACAGAGACAATACTACTAAAATTAGATATTACTGTTACTGTAATAAGACCTGCATGTGAGATAAGAGTACTACTTTACCACAACCCATAAATCCATGATCAATATTGTTGTTTTGGAGGATCAATCAAGCATTGGAAAACAAGAGCATTGTGAATCTTAACTGTATGGATGTATTCTGCCCTAGTGTGTGTGTGTGTCTTACCCTGAACATGTACAGGGTGCTGGGAACTAGCTCTGTCACAATGGCCCTGGTGGTGGGTGTTCTCTGGTATGTCCACTCTGAGGCGCTCTTCTCTTTGAAATGCACCTAGACACACACACACACACACACACACACACACACACACACACACACACACACACACACACACACACACACACACACACACACACACACACACACACACACACACACACACACACACTTTCTATTGCCCGTCTACATAGAGATCCTCTCAAATATGCATGTTTTGCGCAACTCCAGTTACTGCGTCATATATTGCTGCTTCTGAATGTTTTGTAATGTTTTCAATGTCTCTTGGTGTTGTACATGTGTCATGTACTTATGTGTTTATGTATATGGCAAGTGACGTGAAAGGCAATTTTGTATTGTATTTGTATTGTATATCGTTTCAATTTCACCAACAATAACTGTGTTGTTACATACCAAATCTATGGAATGCTAGCTGTCTGGCTCATGTGCACGCACCCGTGCAAGGGTTAAATCGCGCAAGAGTGCGACTACTGTGCGACTACCAGTGTTTTGATGCTACGCGTGCGAGGGTCGACCCCGCGAGGACACCCCCAACCCACCTCCACCTATTTCCGCGTTGGACCATGTGGTGTGCTTATATATTATTTATTGAAATTTTATTTTATTCTATTTGCATTGCTCATTTTTTTCGATTTGAGAATACACTGCTAACTTAGACATTAGACTGACAGACATTAGTTTAATCTCAAGCTGCGTCTTGCATTTGGTAGATCTATCATCATCAATCATTTGGTATCTATGTATTTATTAAGTCACATAGGATCAGAACTATAAGTCACGCGATGTAGCCTATTAAGCCCTACCAAGTTTAGTAGATATTATGCCCCATACAGAACAGCTTTAGTGTTTTTCGTTTGAGGGGTGACACAAGGAAAGGCCTGCATTGTTTAGTAGGAGATATGGAAGGATATAATAATAATGGCAACAATGACATTAACCATTTTAATTCTATAATTCTATGAAAGAACGAATAATAACGAATCACACAGTTGAGAACTCTAGGCCTACTCTGCGCGTATGGCAATGTGTGTCTGACACAAGAACACACACAATTAGTTATTTGTATAGGCTATATTGTAAAATTTGAGAGACATTGAGGGACAAGTCAACACTGGTATTATAATTATATTAACGAACAAATAATAACGAATCAAGCAGTTGAGAACTCTACTCTGCACGTATGGCAATGTGTGTCGACACAACAACACAAACACTTGCATTTTTATATTATAGTGTATATATATTTGGTTTGTTTCAGACAGACGGAACGCACAAAGCTATATCTGTGATGAATTCAGTTTGACGTTCAATATTCCCCCTTTTTTGCTTCCTAATCTCAACCATTGAGAGCCGATTTATTTCAGATTAGTCTTGTTTACACAGTGGACAATGTTTCACACATATTTCCCAGAGTGCCACACAATGTCGTTGATATTAGTAAAAAACTGTGTTGAATATCAATATCAGCGATCTAATAGTGTGAAATACTGTCCAATGTCCATGTGGAGTGTGCGTGGTTGATGGCTGGTTTATCCTGTGTGCCTTGATTACCAATGCACCACAGGTGTGTAGCCCCACCCAACCCCAGAGTCTAATCAGCCTGACTCGGGCCAGGTGAGGCTGCTTAAACCAGCCATCAACCACACACACTCCATAGTCCAGTTTTTAGAACAAGATTAATCAGAAAGAAATCTGTCCTTTTTCAACAAGCTATTTTGTTTTGCAAGCAAATATCGTCAAACTAAAATCACAACGGTGCGCTTCTATCTAAACCTTCATTAAACTTTTTAATGATAGTTATAGGAACAAACGAATAACGAACCAAGCTGTTGAGAACTCTATACTCTGTGTGCATGGCGATGCATCTCAGAAAAAGAGAACACGTTATTGTATTTAGTGTTAGGCCTATATGTTGTACAATTTGTAATATATATTTGTTTGAGAGACATTTAATACACTTAATAAGCCTACTTAATAGCCTATATTGTACATAATATATACAGACAGAACAGTTATATTTCACATTGGTGACTGATTTCCATCGCTTCCAGCGAAGCGCTTCTATCTGGTGAAGCTGGGTTTGGATGGCGGTTCTGCAGACATTGGTTCACAGAACCGCAGGTTTCGCCATCATCTCGCGTCTTTATTATCTCGCACGGATGGGAGCTCACGTCTTTTTATCTTTTTTTTATCGCTTGCTTCCTTTGTCCTGTGAGTTGTTTTTTGCACGGTTGGGGTTGGATCCGTCTAGCATGTCAAGCTTAGCCCACTGGCTAACTAGCTAGCTAGTGGTTGTCGTGAAGACTCACTATGTACTCTCTGATTAGGCCGTGGGCTTTGTCAGGGGGGCTCCAGGACACGTCCACCGTGCCGTCCTCCCAGTTGTCACACGTCAGCTGCAGGTTCCTGGGAGGGTCAGGTACTAATGACACACACACACACACGCACACACACACAGTAAAATAATTTCACCAATGTACACAAAACTAAGCTGTTGGTGCTACACAAATACGTCTGATATGCAGTGTTGGAAGTAACGCGTTACTGTAATTTCAAATTAAATAACGCAATTACAATTATTGACAATTAACTTTTGTCTTGCGCCCAGTGATTCATTTGTAAATAAGGAGGTACCGGAACACTGAGAGGCTGCTGATCCGGCTGGTTTGGAGGAGAAAAAAAGTCACGGAATGTAAGAACGGAACGCATCAAAACCACAGAGCCTGGCACACAGACAACATAGGTACTGCTGTCTGAAAGTAAACAAGAATGACATAATAAACAACTATGTGCAACGCACCGATAGAAAATATTGTTACATCTTCTGACATGACAATGGAGCCTAGTAAACACTATATGCTTAACGATGGGAATTATAATTGACCATACTCATTTCACCGCACAGCACAAACGCCCACTAGCTGTGGGGCTTACAGTAATATGCCAAAATATTACATGGACATATCCACAACGATGGGACTTACAAGTTTTTATTATTAGCCATACTCATTTCACCATTTCACAGCACAAACGCCCACTTGCTTCGCTGTGGGGCTTATAGTAGCTTATAGTACCTGTGCCGCTATTATCGCCACCCTGTGATCGAAACGACTTTGGCTTACTCTATAAACAGAGCGCACATAGAGTCCGTCCGAACGTAGCGCTCCTGCCTATTGTTTCACCAACATCGAGTGGAAGATATCAAAAAGGAAATCACCACTCACCAATATGACTGCATTTGTTGCTTTCTATAATGCAAAGTACTAGTAGTCCAGGCGGGTAAACAGATTATTTGCAAAAGTTTTAAAAATCCTACTGGTGCCGCATACGTGACAGCAGTGGCCTAATTACCCAGCGACCTTTTCCCTCAGTGCACTCGCTTGTACAAAAGTCTCCCAACTTTTTAGGAATAAATGTAAACTAATAAAGAACACGAAATTGCTTGAAAATTGGTCTGCAAATTAAAATAGATATATAATTTAATGTTTTGTTTTATTATTATTTTATTATTGTTATTATTTGTTATTATTTTGGTTTTATACCACGAGAGCTAGCGGATCCGCGCAAATAGGTACCGGAAAACAGGCAGTTTAAAACCAAGAGCTCCCGGATCCTGTTCGGGGATGATCTGTCACAAAACTGTGCATTAATAAGAGACATTTAAAAGTAATGCAAAAGTTACTTTCCCTAGTAACTAATTACTTTTATATGCAGTAATTGGTAAATTAACTCAATTACTTTTGAAAGAAGTAAGTAGTAACAGTAACTAATTACAAATTGTCAGTAACTTGCCCAACACTGCTGATATGATAATGAAGCAAAATATCATCAAGCAATCATTATGACATTATACCCAAAACATAACATAATGCTACCTTTACAGGTTGTGTGGTATATATTTTAAAGAGATACAATGTAAGGGGCAGTGTTGCAACAGTGCCATGGCAGAGTGCTTTGTGAGAACTGTTTGGAGCGCTTGTGGAGCAGGGCTGCGTGCACAAATGTGCCATTTAAACAGTTTTAATGGTAAAAATGGACTTCACAAAAGCCAACCTCTTACGATTGTTTTAATTTCTGAATTAACTATTCCCTTCACTGCCAAAATCAATGGACATTTTGTTATGTCTTCTCTTTTGTTGACGAGCGGCGCTGCTCTGTGCCAAGTGGCCAAAGTTGAACATATATTAACTTTTATGCGTGGTTAAAAAAACGGCAGAAATAGCAAAAGCATCTCAACACTCCATTACTCCACCCGCCATTATTGTTTAGAAAGCAATGTCGCTGCCCGAAGCATATGTTAAATGTCACGCCTATGATTCTAGAACAGCGGCATGCTATGTTAAAGCACACACGGGGCAGCATTACGCCAGATTAGTTTGGTTCTGTGTAAAAAAGCAAAGCCAGCATAATGACGGATCTTCTTTACGGCAATATTGCGGGATCTCTGTATAAAAGGGTCGTATGTCTTCAAGCCAGGTAATGGTAGTATCTTTGATGTTACCAATAAAACAAACTAAATTGAGTTTTGACGCCACGTCGTCTCATTGTATTTTCCTGCCACAGACCGAATTCAATTGGAGAGCATGACTCCCTGGGTTGATAGAGTCGTGAATGGATTGCTTTTATTCTATACACATTCAGTAATTTAGATACATACATTTGAACAACAGCAACAATGTGCAGCCTCTCACAGGCTGTACTCACCTCCCTCTGGCGTGCGGATGGTGATGAACTCGTTGCTCTTGTGCACCTTGCTGAGGCACTGGGTCAACACCTTGAGCTGGTAGGTGGTGTCTGGCTGCAGCACCGTCAGCTTGTAGCTGCTCTTGTTGCTCTGCGTGTCCATGCTGGTCCACTGCTGGATGCCCACCAGCCTGTAGAAGGGCATGGAGGATGGAGCAGGAGGATGTCGAGCAGGGGGGTGGATGGTGGAGCGGGGGTGGCCTAATTGTTCGCTTTGCTTATTTTTATTTTTTATTTTATTAATTTTATAAATAAATAAAATGGCTTAATTTACTATTTATTAATATATTTCCAACTTTCCTTTTTTATGTATGTTTAGTTATGGAAGACGTAATTGGGTTCTAGGACGTGCACTTTCAATAAAACACAACTGTGGAGTGTGTGTTGTTGGTGGCTGGTTTAAGCAGCCTCACCTGGTCGGAGTTAGACTGATTAGACTCTGGGACTGGGTGAGGCTGCACACCTGTGGGGCCCACAGGTTAAACCAGCCACCAGCAAACACACTCAGGAGGAGCGCTAGCATGTACCACCTGCTCTGTTGTTCAGACAACCACAAACTAACAATAAACCGGTTTACTCATCAACTGCCTGTGTCCTGCTGTGGGAGAAGCCTGGGAAAGCCATAGGAGATGGCATGTGGCAGGGGCAAACTGCCACAACAACCCAACTAAACATAACTAAAAAAACACATTAATTGTCATCACAATTCTCATGACTTGACCCTGTCCTCCTGTACAGTTAGAGAGAAAGTAAAGCAGGCAGCATACTTCAAAAGAAGTTTAATTTCTTTTAGCTGGCTAAGACTGAAGAAGTTCTTTGCGAACGTACTTGTTTTACACTCATTGTGGTTTTGGTTTGATCACTGAACGTTTCATTAGGAGACAGGAATCAGAATTCCAATTGTGGAAATAAAATAAAATAAATTTTGGCCACCTTGAATTCCTGACCAATCACACAATGTTCACATTGACGCCGTCTGCAGAGATTTTAGCAAGTTGCAAAATCCTGGAGGTGCAAGAAATGTCGAAAAATACGTTTGGTGAGGTATGCATTTTCTCCGCAATCACGTAATTTAGTTCTTGCAACCTCACCAAACTTATTTTACGCAAGAACTATGCTGCCCGCTTAAGGTGGGTCCCACGGTAGGGTGAAGAGCTGACCTGTAGTATATGAGGAAGTCACAGTTCTCCGAGGGCATCCTCTTGGATGACGTCCAGGTCAGGGTGATGGCACCAGAGAAGTCTGCGGTCCACTGCATGTTCTGGACCTTGAACACTAGAGCATCCACTGGGAGGGGCAGAGAGAGGAAGACAGAGACCGAGAGATAAGGTGAAAGAGAAATGGAGAAATACAATCTGACAATCCATGCCAGATCCTGTACAGACTAGATTAATTCATTAATGTATACAGATTTATATTGTTATGAATTCTATAACCTACACCAGGGGTCCTCAATTACAAATCTTAAAGGTCCGCAAAGAGCATTCTCAATAAGACAAGGGTCCAGAGAAGACTCCTAGAGTAGGGTTAGGGGGGGGGGTAGTATTGACAGCACCGTTGCGAACCGGCCGACGGGGGGGGGTCTATTCGCGATTTACTTTTCGTTGCATTCTTTACAGAAAACCCAGCTTACAGCGCAGATTCACAGCTATAAATTCAATTGTGTAAATAAAGCTATCATGGAGATGACGGTACGCTGGATGTGATCGGACCAAAGCAGAGTACATGTCCTATTACAGAGAGTGGGGCAGTCGGACATGCGGAGCGCTGCTTGCAGTGGAGGAAGCAGAGATTTACATTTACATTCGAAGAATTTTGACGCGTTGCGTCGCGGCGATGTCTCGCAGAAAATACATGAAAAGTATAATTTGCTCAGAGTCCGGAGACAGTTGTGGTTCGGTCCGAATCCGGACCGGAGTCTGGGGTTTGAGGACCCCTGGTCTAGGAGTTACGGTAGTTTGAAGATGGCTTGTAAAATGGGGTCGCCGACGACCGCTTCGCTGTTGAAGGGTTAAAAAAACAGCGAAATGAATACTACAAATTTAAATGTATTATAGGACTGTTGTTAATGTAAATGCCCGACGGGCCGGATTAAACAACGCAACGGGCCGTATGTGGCCCACGGGCCGTACTTTGCCCACCTCTGCTCTAAACCAATCATATGCATTGTATGTTCTAGATCAATCACATGCATTGTATGTTCTAAACCAATCATATGCATTGTATGTTCTAAACCACATTCCTTTCCAATGTTTATCAGGATTCAAAACATATGGCTTGTTACGCAGTCCA
>OOFB01006631.1:0-14788 GCA_900323305.1 Trachyrincus murrayi | reverse complement strand
ATTCTTTGCAGAAAACCCAGCTTACAGCGCAGATTCACAGCTATAAATTCAATTGTGTAAATAAAGTTGACATGGGGATGACGGTACGCTGGACCAAAGCAGAGTACATGTCCTATTACAGAGAGTGGGGCAGTCGGACATGCGGAGCGCTGCTTGCAGTGGAGGAAGCAGAGATTTACATTTACATACGGAGAATTTTGACGCGTTGCGTCGCGGCGATGTCTCGCAGAAAATACATGAAAAGTATAATTTGCTCAGAGTCCGGAGACAGTTGTGGTTCGGTCCGGATCCGGACCGGAGTCCGGGGTTTGAGGACCCCTGACCTACACCCACAACCCCCCCGCCCCCCTCATTAGATAAGGGCCAGAGTGAGTGAGTTACTGCTTTGGATGGTGTGGACCTACGGGTGCAGTTGTCCTCGTCACTGCGGTCGGAGCAGTCCAGGAAGCCGTCACAGCGCTCGCTGTCCAGCACGCACGCCTCGCCATCCGCACAGCGGGTTCCGTTCATGCAGAACAGTGGCCCGCGCGTGGCTGAGGAGAGAGAGGAGACAGGGGAGAGAGCGGAGACAGAGGAAAGAGAGAAGACAGAAATATAATTAATTGAACTGCATTTAATTTCATAACATAATACAAAAGCTTGTGAGTATCGAAAAGAATGTTGATGCCATGTAGCTAGTTTTTGTTATTTTGTTGATGGGGGGGCTTTTATTAACCTTGTCAGGTTAAATGTTGTGGTTTGTTTGAGAATCTTTGAAAAGGTAGATGGGGCACGAGACCATTGTTGAATACAAACATTTGGCGACTTCTTTTTTTCCCAGCAACAACCAAAACCAAAAAATCCGTTGCATGAGCAAAAAAAGAAAAATAGTGTAGGTTAAGAAAGCCACATCAAAACAGGAAGTGAGAAATGTACTTTCATCACTGCAATGTCCCCTTACCAAAAAAAACCTCAGCCCCTGAACTCTGTACTGGATTATGTCAGCTCAACTCACGGCAGTGGGCCTCGTCCGATCCGTCTTGGCAGTGCATGCGCCCGTCGCATCGCTGCCAGTCGGGGATGCAGTGGGGCGGGCGGCGACACGCAAACTGACCCTGGTAACAGTGTCCGGGAGCGGGGGGCGGTGGTGGGCCATGGGTGGGCACCGGGGCCTGGGTGGCTGTGCTGTTGGTCCCTAAGGTGGGGAAAATAACACGTATGATGTAATGTAATAGAGATTACATGCATTCCTAATGATTAATGAATTATGATTTTTATGAAACCCTTAAAGATACAATCAGGCACTAGGCACTAACCGGTGGGACACCCCAGCTCATCACTGCCATCGGGGCAGTCAGCGTATCCGTCGCACACCCAGGAGTTGATGATGCAGGCCCCAGAGCCGCAGTGGAAGCGGTTGGGGGCGCAGGTAGAGGGGCCCGGGGCCGCCGTGTGAGGAGTGACCCCCCCTGGAAAAGGGGGTTACAAATAGAGTCCAAGACACAATACTTATAGGTCTGGCTGCAGGAAAATGTGTGGAAATGGTTCAAATTAATTGGGGGGAACTATCTGGAAAGAGTAGAATGATGTGTGTATGGAGTGTGTCTGTGTGAGAATATGTGTGTGTATGGAGTGTGTCTGTGTGAGTGTGTATGTGTGTGTGTGTGTATGGAGTGTGTGTGTGTGTGTGCTTATGGACAATGGACACATATCGCGGCTTTGATGAATTGATCAAGCTCACAATCTGTGTTGCGTATGTGTGTGTGTACCTGTACACTGGGCCTCGTCAGACCAGTCTCCACAGTCATTCTCTCCGTCACATTTCCACCAGGTGGGGACACAGCGTCCGTTCCCACACTCATACTGGAAGTACCTGGAGCAGCCTGGCACCTCGGTGGGGGAGGCTAGAGAACACACACACGCACACACACAGGTGCAGACACGCACACACGCACAGACATGCACATACACACTTGCACACACGCACACATGTTGCATCACAAGCTGTTTTCACAGACCATATCTTCTGCAGATCCTATGGAATACATAACATCCATGACATCATTCCTTCTGTGATAGTGAAATGAGTGTGTGTGTGTGTGGGTGTGTGTGAGTAAAACCCACCACAGTTGGCCTCGTCTGAATAGTCCCCACAGTCGTCCATGCCATCACACTTCCACTCCAGGCTGACACACACACCATTGGCACACTGGAAGGTGTAGGTGTCGCACGACTTGCCAGAATCTGTTGGCATGGCTGGAGACGCACAAACGCAACTCAAAAAAATACATCTTAAAAAGTATCTTCTATGACTCAGACTGACAAACTGAGTCAATAATGTATAATTAATATGCTATATATATATAATCTATGAACTATAATATTTATTGTAATTTAAATTAAGGTTTTAGATTCAGGATTATAGCGTATTTAAGAAATAAATCAAGAAGACAATCCTATATCCACCAGAGAGGAAAGCATTGCATTATGGGTTGGATGTTTGAAATAGGATAAGGAATATAAAAATGTCATCACAAGTTTATGCACTGTGTGTGTGTGTGTGTGTGTGTGTGTGTGTGTGTGTGTGTGTGCACATGTATGCTTACCACAGCCAGCGTATGCAGGGTCTTCGTCAGACCCGTCCTCACAGTGTTTGGTTCCGTCACACACCAGGGACTGGAACAGACACTGGGCACGGTTTTTGCAAACAAACTCCATGTAGCGTGTACACAAGGGGTCTACAGGGGAGAAGAGGGGGACTTATGAAAACCTTATGAAAACTTATGACAATCTAGTAATGTTGGCTGAGAGTTTTATCGGGCCTACCACAATACAATTTGTGTTATCTTACTTCCTATGAGCTGTGTATGTCAGTTCTATTTCATTCTTACTGACCAGCAGAGGCAGTGCTTCACACTGGATTTATCCACATAGCACATGCGCAGTCGAGAATTTTTATATTAAAGTTACCCGTGACCCCAGGTGCTTAAGTGACATGCCTATATAAGCATAAGGGACTCTGGGCTCTGTTCCTTCTTCTTCTTGCAAAGCAGGAAGAAACGCAGGTCGAAAAAATGTACTCTCTCGCTCCGTATAAAAACAGAAGAGAATAACAGCTTGGTACACTGTGTGGGGTTTTGCGGTGAACCCTCATCCCCCTGACGCTGAATACTACTGTTATGGAAATGAAACAAACAACTAAAACAGCAAACATGCTGCGCTACGGGGAACCGGCTTAGGTCTTCCTAGCATTGTGTACTGGTCCAAGCGAGCGGCTCCGCTCCAGGACATTGTACCGGGGATTCAACAACAGCAGCGATAACGACAACAATGAAACAGCAGAGCTGAGGAAGCTACGTTACAGGTAAGTGAGGTAGCGGCAATCACAGGCCCGTAACTAGTAACTAGCACTGTGTCTCTTGCATGTCTCTAGCATTGTTGTTGTCATCTATTCTGTGGTGAGTAGTTTGCTCGCACGAATGGTTCCGCTCCAGGAGCCTTCACTAAAGTTGAATCCGAAACTTCTGACTATAACGTCTGGTGGCCTCACCTGATTATCAACGTTATTATTAATTATTGTTATTTGTAGTCGCTAAAACGCTAGCATTATTGGCTCCCCATACTACAGGGGTCGGCAATTAAGTTTGGCCTTGGGCCAAATTTTTTCCAAGCCATTACGTGGCGGGCCAGAACTAAAGACAACGGCAAATTTTATAAAAGCGAGTTGTTCTTTTCCTCAATGAATGCGATAAAGACGCACGTTACAACGGCAGTACCGTTGCGGACCGGCCGACGGGGGGGGGGGATCTATTCGCGATTGCAGCGCAGATTCACAGCTATAAATTCGATTGTGTAGGTAAAGTTGTCATGGAGATGACAATACGCTGAATGTGATCAGGCCAAAGCAGAGTACACGTCCTGTTACAGCCAGTGGAGCAGTCGGACAAGCGGAGCGCTGCTTGCAGTGGAAAAAGCGGAGATCCCAACCGGAGTCCGGGGTTTGAGGACCCCTGCTTTAGGTGGTGGTAGTTTCTCTGTTTGGACATTATAGCTTAAATATATAGCCTATATGTGGGACTGTTGGTCTGATATTGTGTAAAAAAAAAATTATAATAAAAAAATATATATATATCATATTCTCAAAATAATCTGGCGGGCCAGATATTATTGCTGGCGGGCCAATTTTGGCCCGCGAGCCGCCTATTGCCGACCACTGCCATACTATTTAGTTACATGTTGCTAACACAGACCAATATAGTGCGGTAGTGGCTGGCTAGCAAGCTATCACTGTGGCAGTTTCTGTTAAAAAATGAAAAAAACAAACAAGGGATGCCCTAAAAACACTGCTGGGGGACACCATACCACCCCAGTATGTGGGGTCCCGGGAGGAGGATGCCGTCTCCATTGTTGCTTCTGATAACTTGTTTGGATATGAGGAGGTGGATGAATCTGCAAACCCCAGCGTTGATTCCAACGCAGGCTCTAGCCATGGCTCAGTGGAGGGTTCGGAGACTGATCAGGAGGGCCTGAAGTTAGCCATCCGTATGGCGTTAGCACGGTTAGGGGTGGCCAAAGCCCCGCCCACATCCGCCCCTACCAGTGGGTTCTTCAGGCATTCCCATCAGACGGCCACTCATAGTGTCCCCCAGTCTCCTGATTACATCACAGAGCTACAAAGGTGTTGGGCGGATCCAAAGTCCTTTTCTCGCCTGACCAATCCAGAAAAGCAACCCCAGAGTGCTGCTAGTGGCCGCGAACTGGCTGGGAAGGCCGTGGTTTCCAGTCTCTCTTCAGTCTTCTCGAGGGGCAAGCTTGATGCCTACCCAGGAGACGGGCCCTCCTCTCCCAATTGGGAGGGCAGATCTGGCACTCAAACCCCAGGCCAGCTGCAGTTGTGGCTGAAGGAACAATTGCTGAAGGCCTGTGATAAGGCTGTGGTCCAGAACATTTTGATTTCAAGAGCACCATCTACCAGGTCACTATGCGGGCCGATTGACTGGTGCACGTCAGAATTGGAGGATCCAGAGCATTGTTCGGTGCCCGTAGTACTGCACTCCCTGCAGTCCTTGCTGGAAGGAAAGCGGTCACCAGGCATGCGATATGCCAGGCATACAGGGCTAAGGGCCGTCATCCTACAGCTGGTGTGAGAGGCCACTCTATCAGGAGTGTCACCACATCGTGGACAGTCTTGAAGGGCGTGCCATTGAATGACATCTGCGCTGCAGCGGCTTGGGCATCCTCCTGTACGTTCTCCAGATACTACCGGGTCAACGTTGCCACTCCCAGTGCCATAGGAGCGGCAGTTCTACTAGCGCCGTCAACAGATTTAGTAAGGGGTTGGTGGTTCCTCGTGACCTTGTTGGTATCAGTCATCCAGTGTGAAGCACTGCCACTGGCGGTCAGTAAGAATTAAATAGAATGAGAGTTATGTATGTAACTACGGTTCTATGAATTCTGTATGACCGCCAGTTCGAGTTCTGTGTCACTCGGAACCTTGGTAAGAAGATTCCGTAGGAACAGAGCCCAGAGTCCCATGTGATTATATAGGCGTGTCACTGGGGTCATGGTGGACTTTGTTGATATAAAAATTCTCGACTGCACATGTGTGATGTGCATAAATCCAGTGTCATCCAGAATTCATAGAACCGTAGTTACATAAGTAACTCTTGTTAACAGTCCCGCGAGAAGAATAACAACATGACAAGAAGAACAACAACAATGACAAGGTGAATAAATATGGAGTTTGACAAAGCAAAAGCAAAAGCAAAATGTAACAGAAACGGATATCCCTCTATCGGAAGTCCCTCCCTCTCGCCACTAAACCCATGTAACTTAAACAGATATCGCTCCCTCTGAAAAATGCTCGGAAGTCCCGCCCCCTCTCTTGCCAATATACAAATATTCGAAGCACCCCTTCCATAGTGAGATGACCTGGGAACGAGGTTACTTATGTAATGAAACACAACCTTGTTAAAAAACTACCTTTCTAATCGTCTCCAACTAATGCCAAGCTCACACAACAGGACCTTAGACCCGATTCTGACGTCAAAGACTACCTCCAGACGATCTCCAGGTAATCTATGAAAAATCTTGGTTCTGTCAGCTGGAGTGGTCCTCTGATGGGAGGTGGTCAAAGACATGATTATTTTGGTCCCGACCCAGTCTGGACCTCGTCGGGGGAGGCAAGGATAATTTCAAACTGTTTTGATTTTTTTTACACTAGATGAACGACACACAATGAACGAGTGCACAACAAACCCAACATAAATCACCATGTCAGGGATGAAAGCAGCTTGTTTGATTTGGCCAGTGTTTAGACACGAGTTGCTTTACTTTGAAAATTAAATACAATTCCAGGACAGGATATTCACTTTGTAGCCTATCACTATTATGGCCGTATTTGGCTGACTCTGACTTGTGCACTCCCGTAGCCTTGGCAACTGTACGGAAAGATAAGCAAAATGTTGTGCTGTAGAAATCTTGTGATGTTGAAGACCCCCAGGTAATTCTCTGTCCTACCTAAACTGGTTAGTGTGTGCTGCACAGCGCAGACATTTTTCATTTGACAGTTGTTCGATGTGAGCTGTCATGTCGTGTGAGCTTGGCATAAAAATACTTTGTTGGATTGATGTTTTGGTGCACCAGAGGTTCTCCAAGACTACCCTCAAAGTATGTTTGCTATTCTCCCCATTGCTCACCACAGTTGTGTTCATCGGCACCGCTGGGACAGTCCTGGACTCCGTTACAGTGGGCGGTGGTGGGGAGGCAGGTTCCGTTCGGACAGAGGAACCCGATACAGCGATGGCCCTCTGGGAAACACATGGCAAAAAAACACTTTGACACTTGCAGTACGGAATTTGTCCGTAATAGTTGGTAATAGTGCACAAATGTTCTAAGACTCACAGCCTGTTTCAGGTTGGATCAAACATGCAATTAAATGGCCCTGTAAGTCTGCCTGTGCATGTGTGTGACTGGGGCATGTGCGTCCCTGTGTGTGTGTGTGTGTGTGTGTGTGTGTGTGTGTGTGTGTGTGTGTGCCTGCGTTCTACTTACCGCAGTGACTGGGGTTTTCGTCTGAGCCGTCCTGACAGTCGTCATCACCGTCGCAGACCCAGCGCTGGGGGATGCAGTGACCTGTGTGACACTGGAAACTGCTGGCCTCGCACGTGTGGTGGCCCACTGTGGGGCACAGAGAACAGCATGATATACATGAGACATGTGGGGCACAGAGAACAGCATGTTACACATGAGACATGTGGGGCACAGAGAGCAGCATGTTATACATGAGACATGTGGGGCACAGAAAACAGCATTGTGGAGTGTGTGTTGTTGGTGGCTGGTTTAAGCAGCCTCACCTGGCCCGAGTCAGACTGATTGACTCTGGGGCTGGATGAGGCTGCACACCTGTGCGGCATTGGCCAATCAAGGCCCAGAGGTTAAACCAGCCACCACCACACACACTCAGGAGGAGTGCTAGCATGTCAGCACGTACCACCTGCCTGTTCAAACCAATCTCAAACTCTGCAATAAACGGGTTTAATCATCATCATCCGCCTGTGTCCTGTTGTTGGAGAAGCCCTGAAGAACCACTTGTTCCCCAGCATGTGGCAGAAGAAACTGCTACAGTGGCACCTGAACAGGGACCTCTCCGACCAGGGTAAGGACACAGAAGGGCTGCCCGGCGACGCACTGGAGCCACCAGCCGCGCCGATGGGGAGCCACCTCCCAGCACCAGCCCTTTCCCCAACGGCAGCAACGGCCGGTGGTGGAGCCCAACAGAATGCGGGGGAGGCAGCGCAGCGACCACTACAAGCAACCATCTGTGGCTAGCAGCCCCTCGATCTAGGCTGCAGCAGCCCAGGTCCAGCCATGCCTCTGCCAGCCAGCACAGCAGCCCAAGGCCCCAGGCTCCAGGAAGGAGATGGGGGAGGGATGATGCCTCGTCGCCCTAGTAGAGGGTGGCTCTACAGAAGGCTGTTCCGGGCCCTCTGAGGAGCTACCACCGCGGTCCAGCTGTCGAGCCTCCTCCCAGCCCATCCAGACAACCCTGCAACGGCCAAGTCCAGCAACACCTCCGCCAGCCAAGGTAGCAGCCCAGGCCTCTAATCTCCAGGATGGAGGGGGAGGGTGGGTTGGCGGGTCACACTGGGGAGGTGTGGGGACAATGGGGTTGGAGGTTGTTTTTTTATTTTAGGTATGGCAACCCTGTAAAGGGTCCGCTTGTTTAAGTTAGGTATGGTAACCCTGTTAAGAGAGTCCGGTTTATAGTTGTTTTTTTTGCCTGTGTCCTGTTGTTGGAGAAGCCCTGAAAAGCCACTTAGATGGCATGTGGCAGGGGAAATTGCTACAAGTATGTCATACATGAGACATGTGGGGCACAGAGAACAGCATGTTATACATGAGACATGTGGGTCAGCACAGAGAACAGCATGTTATACATGAGACATGTTGGCCACAGAGAACAGCATGTTATACAGCTGTATATGAGAAATGTAAAACAACTTCCAATTTATTTGTTGTTTGAGTTTGAGGTGACATACACTGCAAAATAAACATTGCTGGATTACAGATTATCTGTTTTTAGTGAATAATTTTACCTATAAATGTATTCCTTGAGGGCGTATGCCGTTTGTTTAGATATTTTTGTAACCATCGTCTGCCGATTAGTTTATATGGTGACGCTGTCGTAAGTGCCATCAGCAGGGACTTGTTAAAACATAATGTGTACCTGTGCAGTTGGCCTCGTCCGACCAATCCCGGCAGTCGTTGTCTCCATCGCATCGCCACGCCTCGCGGATGCACACGCCACGTGCGCACGTGAACTCTCCGGGGCCACACTGGTGGGACTCTGGTGGGACAATGGAAAGATTTAGACTGGCACGCTGGGGAGAGAATACAGACCCTATGTAACACTGCTTAATAGTCATCTAGAGAATACACAACACAAGCCATACAGTGCATATAACTTCTGCACTATGTGCATATTAATTAATAATTAAGCAATACCAATATAATAAATATATATATATATAAATAATATATATATAATATATAAAATAAAAATTATTATATAAAATATATAAAATATTAAATAAATATATACAAATATATGTTAAATATTAAATAAATATATATAAATATATATACAAATATATGTCAAATGCACTATGTACGTTTTCCCATTAGCAACCTCTAGTGGCTTGACTAGAAGCTAGAACAGTTTTATGACGCTTCTGAATGACGTCAAGATTTACCATGGAAAAGCAAAGCAACTGAATTCTGCGAGCATGTCTTCAAGCCAGGTAACAGCGGAATATATTTTACATGACCTTATTAAAACCAAAAATGACTGTCGTTGTTTTGTCCAAGTGTCGTTATGAAAGTCTGGGAAACTTGTGTCAGATATGACACATGAACATCCTATGTGACTAAGTTAGCGTCGAGATAAATTCTAAATTCTAAATGTGGGTCTTTACCGCAGTGTTCTTCGTCGCTGTTGTCGCCACAGTCATCCTCGTGGTCACACTTGAAGGCCAGAGGGATGCAGGAGCCCGAGGCCATGCAGCGGAACTGGATGGACAGGTCACATGATGTGGTGGCTGCAGCAAAGCACACCACAGAGACACATCAAGTCAGGTTTCTACAGTCCTTAACCACAGTGATCCTGACCAGACTCTAGTCTACAGGCTTTACACCTTTAAATGGGAAAGGATCTACTGCCAAAAACCAAGTGGTAAAACGAAGAAAACTTTAGATGGATCATAAGATGGATCTAGTTTCTGGGATGATAAAATCTAACTTTATTTATAGAGTGCTTTTCGGGCAAACAACAATACAAAGTGCTTAACAAGTAAGACAACACAATAAGAACAAGAAATTTGTTTAAAATAAGACAAATCAGAGTCACAGAGAAACATTTGAATGGTAGGATTAAACAAGGAAAATTACACTAAGTCATTAGGAGAACATTAAACTAAAAAGGTATGTCTTTTGAATCTTGAATCTTGAATGAAATAACATTACAGCCAACGTTAGATCTGGATACTCACGGCACTCTTGTTCATCGCTCAGATCTCCACAGTCATTGTCGCTGTCGCACTTCCAGATGCTGCTGATGCAGCGGGCATTGGAGCAGCGATACTGGTTGGGTAAGCAGCTGTGCTCTGATTGGACGAGAAGGGGGGGGGGGAAGAAATGATCCAATCACACGTAACCAGGGGACACTTAAGGGGACCAGAAGACATGCAGGGACCAGAGTTGCGTCCCTCAGGGATGTTGGTCCTTCCACCCTCCTACCAGTACTTCACACTGTGCTCTGAATGGACCAGTATTTCACACTGTGCTCTGAATGGACCAGTATTTCACACTGTGCTCTGAATGGACCAGTATTCATGCTGGGAGCTGATGGTGCCTAAAGTCTACTGCTGTGTTAAGACACCTCAACTGAAATCAATGACGGTCATAATGTCATCGTTATGTGAATTGATAAGATCAAGAGGGCTGCAGGGATTCCTAAAGGAGAAGTGCTGAGTAGACATGACAAAGGCATATTTTTCAGCAATTGGAACACCCAAGAGTTGGGATTTTAATCATACCAAACTAGACCTTGAGAGGACAAGTTCGGAAGTCGACAGTGATTTCAACCCTGTATGAAGGTACCATGTCTGGAATATATAAAACCAGCTGAGAAGAGCAGGCCCACCTGTCTTGACGCAGGTGGCGTTCTGGAGCTGGTAGCCGGGGGGGCACTGGCACTGGAGCTCCCCGCTGGTCCTGGCCACAGTGGGGGTGCCGTCAGGGCAGATGCAGGTGTGGCGGTGTCCGGGCAGGGGGAGACACAGTAGGCTGCAGGGCTGGTCAGCACAAGCGTTATGGCCTAGGGAGGGAGGGTGAGGAAAACATAAATATAATACATAACATAATGATAATAATAAAAGGTCTCGCATGCATTCCATTTTATAATGCATCTGTATGTTGTTAATTGGCACAGTATACACGCATACATACATATATATATACGACGACTTCGAAATCGAAAATTATGAACATTCGACTTTGACCTTCGAAGTGGAAAAGGAGTTTGTGATTCTGTGAGTGACTTCAGGTCATACCAGTGCTCCACAACAATGCGTCGCCGTCCACGTTGTGGTCCAATACACACGGACCTAATATGCCCCCTCCAACATCTATTTGGTTAGCGGATAAAAGGCTAAACAGGAGGTGGACACATTTAACTCGAAAACCATACTGCTTGTTTATAATAAGCGGCAACATTTAGTTTTCCCCATGAGTTATAAGAACAATGTCTGTTATTTTTTTATAAATACAGTTTGCCGTCTTTGCTGCACACGAGTGCCATACATTGCCCAAGCAACATATCAAACATGGCAGGGCATATTCACAAATGCCAATAGAATGTTGAAAAAAAATGTAATGGTTCCCAAAGTATATTTTATTATATCCTATTTGTGTGACTTTAAAGTTTGATTGTTGTTTGTTTTAATATTCTCTATTTGTGTTATTTATAAATGTTACTATAAATAGTGTTTTTTCTTTATAAAACAAGGCCAATAGTCTTACAGTGCTGTAGGCCCAGCCCTGAAAAGTAAATCAAATCGAATCGTGACCTCAAATCGAATTGAGGATTTGGAGAATCCCCTAATATATACCTGTATATAGCTGCAGTTCACCCTTGAAGAACCAGCCAGCGTAACACATATATACAATAATGTGATTATTGGCCCATGCAAATGGCAAAGTGCCTTTTCAGTATCTGTGCATAAAATCTGTACATGAGCAGGTCATCATCAGAATATAGGCCAGCTGTACTCAGTCTTTTTTTTTTTTGTAATCAAATCTTATTGAGATAAAACGCTAATGCTAATCAGACTTTTTTTGGTCCAAATCCACACTTTTCACCCCCGCTTCCTGCCACGACTACTCATTACATTACATTACAGTCATTTAGCAGACGCTTTTATCCAAAGCGACTTCCCATAAGTGCATTCAACATAGGTAGAGGTTACGGTAAGAGTGCAATAAGTTAGCAACCTACTTTATCTTAAACAAATGAGACAAATAAGAGAATCAAAATAAACAATAGCTAAGACAAATAAGTGAACCAAATAAACAAGAGCTAAGACAAATAAGTGCATCGAATAAACAAGAGCCAATAAACAAGAGCTCAGACACATAATTGACGACAAATAGGCAAGGCTAAGAGGAAGGGTTAGTAGTCCTTCCTGTTCCCTCCCCCTGGTGGTTACCTCTGGCCTTCCCCTTGTAAAAGATCTTCAGGTCCATGACTCCGATCAGCCTCCCGATGATCAGCTCGTTGTTGGGGGAGCCGGACTTGGGAGCCTTGAAGATTCCCATTCTGGACCAGTCGTCCCAGTACAGATCGTTCTACAAAAGAAACAAACATAGAAAACCAGAATAACATTCAAATTAAAATAACAAAACACAAACATTACAATTTGTAATGTCCCAATAGTCCCAAAAATGTCCCATTGGAGATTGGACTGAAAGCTCATTTGTATGCCTGTTATCCCGAAAAACAAACAGCCATTGCTCCTGCAGTTAGAAAGATTCAGAGTATTTCTGTTGCACCCGGCAGGCAAGGTCCGATGATATCATTCTGCATAATAATTAGCCATGTGCTTCTTGGACAGTTGAAGATTATTCTTTTATTTATTGATATATTATGTATTATTAACACCCGTGATCCAACCCGTATGCTCTTTGTTGTATTGTATTATTGCTACAAATAGTTACAAAATAAATGTATATGTCAACATTGTGTTTGTTTTTTTCCACAGGGTCAATGTTGAGATTCCTACAGAAACCCCCATCTGGTTCTGAATCAGATTCTGATGCTGCAACTGAACCAGCAGCAGCAGCAGCAGATGAACCAGAAGAACCATCAGCAACCAGTGCTGCTACAGATGTCCCTGCTACACCATCAACCAGTGATGCAACAGGTGTCCCTGCTACACTATCAACCAGTGATGCAACAGGTGTCTCTGCTACACCATCAACCAGTGATGCAACAGGTGTCCCTGCTACACAATCAACCAGTGATGCAACACGTGTCCCTGCTACACAATCAACCAGTGATGCAACAGGTGTCCCTGCTACACCATCAACCAGTGATGCAACAGGTGTCCCTGCTACACCATCAACCAGTGATGCAACAGCTCTACAGGTAAAACAGCAGAAGGCACACCCTATTGATCCAGCTCTGTGGCCTTCAGTCATCTCAGATAATTTTAGGTCAGACATTGTGCAAAGAGGTCCATTTCAAGTGTAGGAAGATTATGTTTATCCAAAGGTCAGTGGACGAGCATTTCACAGCATTTCTGTGTTACATGGGGAAAGAGTAAAGAGAAGCTGGCTAACATACTCTCAACCCAACAATCCTGTTTTTAGTTTTAGCTGCAAGGTATTCTCAACAAGATTTATCAAATTGACACAAGGGGGGTGTTGATGAATGGACCAACATCAATGCTACTCTGCAAATCTATGAAGGTAGTGCTGAACATGTTAGTTCTCTGATGAAATGGAGAGAGCTGGAGCTAAGGCTAAAAACAAGCCAAACCATTCATCAAAGAGAGAGGTCACTTTTGGAGGCAGAGAAAAAGAGGTGGCGTGATGTTTCAGCTAGATTGATAGCAATCATCCAGTACCTTGCTGAGGGGAATCTTGCACTTAGGTCTTCCTCAGACACTCCGTTTGATGCAAATAATGGTAACTTCCTCAAAGAGGTGGATCTAATGGCTAAATTTGACCCCATCATGCAACAACATCTAACAAGAACACACACACACACACACACACACACACTACCTAGGAAAGGAAATACAGAATGAGCTCATTCAATTAATCAATTCTGTAGGACATTGTTACAAAAAATCACAATTCAAAATACTTTGCAATCATCCTGGACTGCACTTCGGACATCAGCCATCAGGAACAAAGATCAGTTATTCTGAGTGTGGAGTTGGATCCAAAGCCAGAGGTGAAGGAGCATTTCTTAGGCTTTGTGGTTGTGGGGGAAACCACAGGTCTGAACTTGTCCAATGTCATATTAGACAAACTTGAGGACCAAATAGATTTCAATGACTGCAGAGGTCAGTCATATGACAACGAGGACAACATGAAGGGGAAGAGGCAAGGTGTACGAGTGTAACAGAATGAATATAATTACACCACATCTCCCTCTTGTCTCCCCCTTCCACACATAACCCTCCCACACACACTCACATACAGACAGGATGCACCTTATTTGGGTAGAGGACTGGGTCACCAGGTCACAGTTTGAGGGGACTTTATTCATTTTCTTTTATTTAGTTATATGGGTTATAATATGTTGTTTTCCTTTTAATATGTTCCTACATTGCTGTATAGGAATATGCAATGGTTTCATATGTCCTGCAGCTTCTAAGTTGTGCACTAAACAAAATCGTACAATGGTTGAATCCATGCCCCGCGAACCTGTTGTCACCCTCCATTCTTCGTTCTCTCTTGTCCGGTGGTCTCAATGAAAAGGTATGCATTCCTGTGCTCTAATTCTTTCCATTTTCCCCCCTCACTTCATTCTCAAACATGTCGGGTACAGATCCATTCGGTAGTAGTGCTGCTGCCAGTCCAAGTATAGCCCCTGTCGATGCAACCTTTAGTTATGGGAGGGGTCACCCTGTCTATACTCTTGGGTGTGGGAGGGGTATGCCTGATAATGCTTTTGGGTGTGGGAGGGGTCAGCTTGCCACTGTTTCCGCCCTGGTCACTTCAAGGACAGATGTCCTAGCAT
>OOFB01006623.1:0-12051 GCA_900323305.1 Trachyrincus murrayi | reverse complement strand
CCCCCCCCCCCCCCCCCCCACACACACACACACACACACACACACACACACACACACACACACACACACACACACACACACACACACACACACACTCACACACACAACACAAAGAGAATAAATGGAGAAGAAGAAGAAAAAAAGTTAAGGAAAACACTCAAAAAGTAATAAACAAGAACACACACACACACACACACACACACAAACACACACACACACACACACACACACACACACACACACACACACACACACACACACACACACACACACACACACACACACACACACACACACACACAATCCCTCCCACCCACATTCACACGTGCCGTAAATGTATCACTGACTGTCTCGATTTTCTATTCACACACTCACACACAGACACACACATATTCCACCAAGACAAATCACACATACATGTCTGGTAAACAGGGCACAGGGTCTAGAGACAGAATAATGAGAATTGGGGTTTCTGTTTCAGTGGATTTTACTATATATACATCATGATATGTTAAAGAAAATGGGGTGATAACAACTGTGATTTACTATGTCGGTCCCTCCTCCACCCAAAGGGGGGGCCGCAAATAATGAATGAACACCACGATGAATGTTTTAATGCTAACCCTGTCTTGCATTGGTGAAAACTTGATGAATGTACTCGTTAGGTAGATTCACCTCAATGATATTTCCCACATCAGGCATTTAAATACAAGTTAGCTGACCTCATGTAAAATTCCAAATTTAAATTTTGTATTTAAATGTTTGATACAGATGTTTATTTTATTTTGTTTTATTGTCACTTACTTTATTATTATTATTACTATTGTGTTTTTTGATGTGGTCTGCTGTAACGTCTGAAGTACCTATCTATCTGTCTATCTAACTAAACAGACACACCACCTCTACAGAAACATGTCATTTTTATAGCATCTACCACGATCCACCTTTTCACGCGCTGAACTCATCTATTGCAGATTGCTATGTAGGAGCCGGTTCCAAGTGCTTTGCTGAACAGCAGGAATTGTACAATGAAGGGAAGATCAAGGACAGGCAATTCTGTGGTCTCTATACACACAAGCGAAGTGAAGTTGGTGTGAGATGGACAAGAGATGAAAGGTTTGGTTTTCTTGGTTTAGAGAGGATGTGTGTCTGTTCAACTGTGAGACAGATTTTCACCTCACCTTGACCGAATCCAGCAGATTCTTGGGAAAGAAACGCCTCAAACCAACATCTTTTCTGGGGAGTGGGAAAGAAGAAATAAAAAAACATTGTTTTTTTTCTTTTGTAATACAAATATGAGATTTTCTCATGCTACTAAAGCACAATGGAATTGAGAGAGTGCGGTAGACAGAGTGAAAACGAGAGAGAGCGAGCGATAGAAAAACGTTCTGTCAAACCACATAATCATGGTAAAGAATGTTAATTGTTCAATCAGACAAGAGGCTCATCGGATGTGCTCCCACATACACAGCTACATACACTATCTGAGGGAGAGAGGAAAAAGGAGAGGGAGGGAGAGAAAATGGTAGGGAGAGAGAGAAAAGGAGAGGGAGGGAGGAGAGAGAGGGCAGGACAAATAAACAGACAAACGGGACAAAAGAGGGGGAAAAGAGGGAAAAAAGAAGGGACAGTTACAGAGAGCAGCCATAGATAGAGACGACGAGGGGCCATGTGTGTAATTGGAAAGCTCGTTAGGGTTGACGGACAGAGAGAAAGTCTCGGGACTGGACAGGGGCCGCTCATTAGCATTTAACATCATTTGAAAATCTCGTTAGGGCACCAGCCTGTTAATGGGCCCCATTGACATTCAATAGCAACCGTTCAGCAAATGAACACACAGTACTAAAGACCTTTTTATACAGGACGGCATTTAGTTCGTTTTAGTTAGCATTATATTGTTCTAGCTCTACTTGCATGTTCCGTTTTACTCCTGTACAGCATTTTGAGATTGAGATTGCTTGAATGAAAGGTTCTTTATATATTAATTCATTATCTATTCAGGGGCTATGTTTTCCCTCTTTAAGAATAATAATAGTCATTAATTGTATTTATAAAGACTTCATACACATCCAACACTATATTAAAGTGTTCATTGTATGATTACTAAACCGTTAAAGCATTATGTAAATAATTTAGCCGGTTGAATACATTTTTCCCACCTATGTCCTAAAATAGCATTTCAGAATAAATAATGCTTGTAGTGGCAGAGAACAATGAGCATGAGTTTGTCTTTCAAGTAGAGATTTCATATTTATCATTTGAGCAACAACAAAAGAAAAAAAATATTTATAATATTCCTTCTACTCTAAAGTCCTGCTGCATATAAATCATTTTCACTGTTTGAAATTGAATTCTGTTGTTGTTGGTGTTGTGGTAAATCTAGACTAGAAAATCCCTCTTTCCTGTCACTGGCCTCAGGATGAACACAATGTTTTGTAGCATACGATGTGAGCTAAACACCCCAACATACAGCGGCAGTTTGGCGAACAGATACTCACTCCAGTAGTTCATAGTTGGACTTTTTATCCAGGGCATTCCCCCTCATCTCCCGGAAGAACCTCCTGTAGAAAACAAAACAAAACATGGACAGAAGACACAGAAGACCAGGTCAGCTCAACTCAAGTGAAGTTCAACCCAAAGTGCATAACATACCAGCTTCCATGAAGATGTGAGTTGGTTAAAGCAATACAAGTAAAATAGATAGAAACACATTTCATTAAGTACGTTAAAGGACATGTTTTAAGGAAAAATGTGTATGCCGCTCTTTGCATGTATTAGATTTAGCTTTGAGTCAAGATTAAGTCTCCCTGACTCATTTAGGGCAGCATTAGGCCCAACTGAAAAATGGGCATCATTTTGAAACTACTGTTTGGACTGTAAAGTGCTGAGTGCTGTTGGATAATGGATCAAATACACATATCGGTATCCATGCGGTTGGATGGAGATAATGTTAATAGCTGAGAGTGAAGGACCGCAGGTGAGCAGTGATTGTGTTACAAACCTGATCTCAAGACAGCCCAGTTTCAGAGCTATATCCTGGTCCACCTGATCGCCTATCTCCGTCATATAGTCGTTCTTCACCTGCGAGCACACACACACATGGACACACACACACACACACACACACACAGAAAGGAAAAATATGAATTAATATCGCTGTGTACACGTAGACACCAACTGACCCTGGTCCCCAAAGGTAAGAACATTCACCTACCTCAGTTTTTATCAGTTGCATATGAATAAATAAATCTGACATTTCTAGAAATGTGTGTGTGTGTGTGTGTGTGTATCTACCTGCTGGTAGAAGTAGTTAAGTGTGGTCTTGTCTTCATTGAACTGCTGAAGGAAACCCTTTGGGAGATATCTGATCCTCAGTTCATATCTACACAAGGAAGGGAGGTACAGGTCAACATTTAGATTTAGATTCTGACTTATGATAAAATCCTATCCCAAACAGTCCATCAGAGTGTAATAACATTGAAGTATAATAACATTAAAATGTATAGAATACATTTTTTTTCACAATTACATATTAAAACTCATATTTCGACAATATTAAGGCATATCTCTAATTATAATTAATTTCACCAAAGCTGCCTCTCTATATATTTATATTGCAATTTCATGACTATAATACCACCACAATACCACTCAACCACAACAAACAATGGTGTGGAGTTATTGCCCGGCCGTAGCAGGGCTCAGAGAGAGAGAGTTGTTGACTTAGCCACACAAAGAAAGCATCTGCTCCTTTCTCTCTTTCTTTATGCCTGAGGTCCAAAAGGTCTCTCAGCCCTACAATAGCATTAAGACCAATAGCCCACCTCTATGAAGACCATAGACACGCACGCACGCACGCACACACGCACACACGACACACGCACACACACACACACACACACAAACAAACACAAACCCAGGCAGAAGGCTGTGTAGCCACACTTCACGACACAAAGACCCCCTACTCGCCATACGGGAGGTGTGGTCAAACCAGCTTTGGTTTGGTTTTCAAGTCCTGGTGCTAAATCACTTCTGCGCCAGAGAGTACAATAGATCTACAATAGTAGAACTGAGCAGTAGACATGTATACTACGAACTGACTACAAATTTACTGCCCCTTAGAAAAGTCTTGAAAAACGGAATTGAATATATTATGATTCTAGATTTATCTCTTCTCCTCCGCACAGAGCAACGAAAGCACACAGGGACACTTTAGTCAATAATCTGAATATCTTTAGTAGTTCCTATAGTTTACATGTGACAGCCAAATTTCCCATCTAGAATTAATAAAGAACATTTTATCTCATCTTATTCAATGAAAATATACATATGGCTAATTACTATCTCATAAAAAAAAACCTCATATGAACTAAACCTATATCTAAGAAGGACAAAATAAACAGCAACTGCCTATCTACAACCACTTCAATATTTGTATGAAGAAGGTGCCAACTTTGTGCTGATTGGATGATGACCAGAGTGAGAGTGATGACATCACAAAGTACTGGTACACAAAAATGTCATTATACCAAACAACAGATTTTTGTCTCACCTCCACTCTTCTTGTGGCTGTGGCTGTTCGTAGTTCTCTCTGACGTGGGACACACCCAGATCTGGGTGGAGCCAGTGGACTTTGTCTGCTGATTGGCTGTTGGTGAGACGCAGGCCAAAGCAGGCCGTCCAGCGCACTTTGTGGATGTCAAGAATCTTCTGGATGATTCCCTAGAAAATAATTCCATAATTTAATTTTAAAATCTAATTTTTGTTCTTACAACTTAAATTATATTTTTGCGTGCCTTTGTATGGGTGTGCAAAGGTAACCTAAACAACGCACTTTGTAAACAAAAAAACAATTTAATCATTCTCTCAACTGAGCATTAATTAATGTGTCCTTTCACATGTGGCTACCAGGGCATCGTTGTGTCTGTCTGTGCCTGATGGTCACATACAAACAAGGAGTGTCAGCCCAAACATAGTAGAGATAGAAATAGACAGAAAGTAGACACGTAAAAAACAAATTGGCGACAGTGGAGACCTTGACTGAGGACGACCAACAAACACCAAACTATTCAACTACTGTACAGGCCCAGACTAAACACCCCCACCCATAGCCTCAACCACATAGCAAGCAGAGGTTTCAATAACACAAGAAAGTTGAATAAAACAGAAATAAAAGCAATGCATTACTCCAAGGCTGGCCAACACACTTTCACATTTCTCTCATAGCAGGTTAAACACAGGTGTAGCTTGTAACATTAACTTAGAATCCATTCAGTTTATGTTTCCCCAGATGTCACATGCAATCACGTTAGTTGTAACATTAACTTAGAATGAATTCAGTTTATGTTTCCCCAGATGTCACACGTAATCACGTTAGTTGGCATAACGACCAGTCATTCATTTGTACCTGTGCTCACACTGCTAGGACACTTATCTCTTTAATAATGTAACAGAATAGCTTCACCAGCTATGTGTGTCAATTGCAGTTGATTTCACAATGTGTGTGTGTACATGTGCATGTATGAACTGACCCTGACATCGGTGGCGTCTCCGTATCTGATGTTGGATGACCAGCTGCTGTGCGTGTCTGTGTTGGACTCAAAGTGATGGAAGACTTTCAGCACCCTCTCCACCGAGCCGCCCGCGATGGCACGCTCTGATCCCCCTGCGCTCAGCCGGGACTTGGTGCCGGCCAGGAGGGCGTGGGTGACGTTGGGTTCCAGGTAGGCCGTCGCCATGGTCTTCCCTGACGATACCGCCGCTAGGTGTCTGTCATATTCTGGGATGGCCCAGGGGAAAGGAGTATACACAGGGACAAGGTCATTCTAAGCAGATATACATAGACACAAAGGGGCAGGATAGTGTGTAGTGGCATGGGTGAGGTACTGGGTTCGATTCCCAATGTCCACAGTCTGACCTTTAGGCATTCCTGAGCAAGTTGCTTAGCCACTACCTGCTCATTAATGACATATCCTTTGGACAAAATAGTAAACAGTCGTGGTTAGGGGGTTCGACTACCAGCCGAAAGGTTCTGGGTTTGATCTCCAACAGACCGAGGTTAACCTGTGAGTATCCTTGAACAAGATGCCACCGGCCCTTACCTGCTCTTTAATGACCCGTATTCTCCAATGACTGCAAGTCGCTTTGGATAAAAACATCTGCTCAATGACTAAATAGCATGGGTTAGTTATGTCCTGATTCCCCAATCTGCTTTCTCCCATGACCTGATCATGTGTTGAGGTTCTCAAACATTGGGAAAACCTGTCCTGACCGCAAGAACACATACTGGGAGAGCAAAGGAGTATGTTTTCCGACAAATAACACAATATGGGGATTGTTGTGCACGAAGCATTAAAAAAAAACATGAAACAGATCAAAGATCAAAGATTTAATGGCTAGAATAAGGTTAACAGTACGACGATCAAGAAGATTTGTGCGATCAAGGTGCTTTTGTATGTGTGTGTGCCTGAGTGTGTGTGTGTGTGTGTGTGTGTGTGTGTGTGTGTGTGTGTGTGTGTGTGTGTGTGTGTGTGTGTGTGTGTGTGTGTGTGTACGGCCACAGAGGCAAACGAAAACAGGTAAAGCGCCATGCGTACCTCCTCTGTCCCAGCACATGGGGAAGGGGCTACATCCGCTGGTATCCAGCCTGTCTGTCCTCTGTCTGTCTGTCTGACTGGCCAAGGGCAGAAACACACCCGGGGGGCTCCCCAGCACTACGCATTACGACACGACTACAGGTCGTCTCATTCAAAGTCACGCGTGCATACACAAGCACAGTATTCACGTCATATGCATACACCACCCGACACGTTGATGATGTCTGTATTGAATGGTCTTTAGCGGTCTTGAATGTGTGTGTTGTACGTACAGATACAGACACACACAAGTTATTTCTACCCTCAAAACTTCATCCAACTGCTCGTTTCTGAGGACAGCCAAGTGAACTCAAATCGCTCACGTCCAGTAGAAGGGTTTAGAAAGGTAACCGTGGCGATGGTTCTAATGCCATTGTTCTGTCCTGTTTCTCAGATACTAAAGAACAGAGCTCCAAGAACAGTGCTCTGATACAGCAGAAATACTCGGCAACAAGGACAAAGATCATTGGTCAGCCTGAAATAAATTAAGCCAATCTTGTTTCCCCTTTAAAAAAAGTTGAACATTTCTTAAAAAGAAAGCTGAGAAAGTTCTTGAATGAAGGCTGAAAAACGTTAATGAAAGAAAGCTGAAAAAAGTTGAAGCGTGACAACAATCCACCCTACGAACAAGAAAACTTGCATGTGTGTGTCCGCTACATCTCCTGATAGCAGCGGCCAACACAACAAACGGCAGGAAGAAGAACTCCTCATCTCTATCTCTCTCCCCATCATCTGGACATTAAGCTCTCACATGTTCCCCTTCATCACTCTTCAGTTGTCAATCTCTCGTGCAAAACACACAGTGTATTAGAAGTTTGTTTTGGCCGCTCTAGTAGGAAAAACTCTTGTGGTTGTAGTTAGGCAGGTAGTTGTCATGGAAACGTCGGGTCGCACTGGAAGTTCTAATTACGCTGGGCTGAGAGGAACACGGCGATGGATTGGTTTGGTTTCTGGCTTCAAGGCTCACAGCTACAGCCTCAAGTCAGAGGTTAGAGCTCCGAATGGTAGCGCAACATTCGGGTCAATGAGTGAGAGAGAGAGAGAGAGAGAGAGAGAGATTATAGGGAGAGTGGAAAAGGAATGAGGGAACTAACAGTGAGAAAAGGAAGAGAAACAGCAGGGGAGAGAGAGAGAGAGAGAGAGTTTTCTCCCCTTGCAAAAGTAACAGGGAAACTGAAAGAGGAATGAGAAAGAGAGTAAAAGAAGAAAGGAAGAGAGCAAGCAATATTTTTGCTGTGTGGACAGCAGGACAGGGGTACAGAATAGGGAGAGAGACAGAGAGAGGGAGAGAGGGGTGCAGGCAGCATGAGAGGGGGCGGGGCTACAGTTCATTAATATGCAAATCCTCTCTCTCTCCCGAGTGACCCCCCCCTTGTGGCCCTGCCCACCCAGAGCTGTTACTCTTGACTGTCAGCTATGCTAAGATGCTAAGATTTGTTAGCCGGCATGTGGAGCATGTTAATTAGCATAACGGTTAGGATTATCATGACAAGTCAAGTTTATTTATACATGAACTCATCAGGTCAGCTATCGGGTAACTTTTTTAAAGGTCAGTTAAAAAAAAAAAGTGAAAAGTGTGCAAGTGTGTACTTTACAAGACTGTATACACATCTTCTTATGGCTTCTGTACAGTAATGTGTATTTGTACCGGATTGCCAGTGTGAAAGTGCGTTACTAATATCAGCCAGATGTCAGTTGTAAATCAAAAAAGGCTCAAACCATCCGACTTCAAACAAACGCGCGCACACACACACACACACACACACACACACACACACACACACACACACACACACACACACACACACACACACACACACACACACACACACACACACACACACACACACACACAAAATAGATTTGCCCCCGTTACATCACTGACCAGACATGCTCAGTAGACCTCAACATCAAGTGTGCTTTGTGTGTGTGTATGTGTGTGTGTGCATGTACGTGTGACTGTGCGTGCGTGCATGTGTGTGCATGTGTCCTATAGAAAAGCTTTTGTCAGTGGGGCCGGATGTGATTGTGAATAGGAAGAGCTCTTCTGGGAGAGAGCCAAGAGCAGACCACCCCGCCCCCCCCTATCAACCCAATCTCATTTCCCTGTTTGCCTCAATGTGTGAAAACATCCAGAAATCAGGCCAACTAGCAGGACAGTGGACAACACAGGCACAAAGCCATACGATAGACAGCATCTGGAACGTTATTGGAGATGAACCTTAACACATTTCATGTGTTGTTGCTTTACACAGCCTGTCACTTTAACTCATGTTAATGAGATTCACACACAGTGTGCACACTAGGGCTGCCCCCTAATAGTCGACCAAGCGTTAGTCGATAAGCCGGATTCATACTTTCCGCGTCTACGTGACCTCGAGGGTCCGCGTGACCGCGAGGGTCCGCGTGACGTAAATGTTGCCATCCACCAATGACTGCGAGGGTCCACGCGCAGCTCAAAAATTTTACACATAGCAAGCGCTCCGACTGCGCATCTTCCAGATAACAAAATGGATGCTTGTTTTAAAGAGAGGTTGTGCAAGGAGGCTGTTACCCCCATTTATATAATTTGTCAATGAAAGAATATAAAGACAGCCAAATAGTGTTGAACTCCTGGCGAGAAATCGTGCAAAAGCATTCTCTTTCCTAATGCACATGCTTCTTCTTCTTCTCTTTGTTCTACTTTGGTGGCGGTTGTTTGCCAATGGGGATGGGGAAACGCGCATGAGCGGAACACCAGACTGACCCTCAATTGTAGTATGAATGGAACCGCGTGCGCGACTGCAGCTGTCCGCGGAACACGGGAAGTATAACCGAGCCTTTAGTCGACCAAGTTTTCATGGGTCCGATGGTCGCAGGAGAAAAAAAAAACTGCGCCATGTCAAAATTAGGTCAAAACCTATATGGCTGGACCGTGTATGAAACGCTAGAGGCATTTATTTTGAAACGACGGACACAGGAAGTGGTGACACTTCAGTCACGGTCATGGACAGACATTGCGGTTATTACTAGATAGTAGGCTATGTCGGGCAGGAAATCCAAAGTGTGGGATAGTTTTGAGAGGGTAAAGGATGACCCCAAGAAGGTGACCTCCAAACAGGAAAACATTCGCCTATCATTTGTCAACCTCAAAAAAGTTATCATTTGAAACATGTAAGTAGCCTAACCACTTAGCATGGCTGTGTTACAAGTTCATAAGTTGTGTGATGTTTTGAAATAAATCAACAAAATGTTGATTTGCTGGTTGTTCCGACACATTCAGAATCATTACCGCTTTTGCCGGTGTCGTTAACAGGCCACTCGCTTCGTGCATGCGCTTGTGAAATTAATATTTTAAAGGCTTCATTGTTACGGTTTTGTATTTCTCTGTAGTGTAGCAGTGTTAATAATGTTACTTAGAACATTCTTTCTCAGCTCGGGAACTCCATTTTTAACCATTTTCTGATGCCCCAAAAATATATATTTAAATAAGTAAATTAATATGAACGTGCGACGACTAGTCGACTAATGGCTTGTACTAACGACTACTAGTGGACGAGGAAAATCTTTGGTCCGGGGCAGCCCTAGTGCACACACACCAACTTTCACAGTCACCCCCACCCACAAATTAGTTTTTGTTGCAGTTTGCTATGGTTATTTTTCTTCCCTTTGAACCTATGTATATTTCCCTACAACTCTCGCAAGGATGACAAATGAGATGCAATAAGACGTGGCTTCTCCCACTCACACACACAAATGTTTTTTGTTTATGGTTTCATTTTGGTCATTTATGGTTTTATTTTGCCTCACAGTCCTTTACATGGACTCACCTCTTCAATCAACCATATTTAGTCATTTCATATTTAGTAATTTAGCAGTCATTTAACTAGTTGGTGGTAGGGGTTAAGCGTCTTGATCAGGGATGCCTCCAGGTAGGCTGCAGACATTAGGGTTTGAACCAAGAAACTTTCACTACTGGACTAACCCACCAATAGTGTCTTATGAGGATCCTATTTTTACTCCTTTATCTGACTGATGGTGAAAGACGGAAAAACATTGTCACCTGTGTAGTAGGCAATCCTTGAAATATCTGAAAGACAAACAAACAGAGACAGGCACGGTTAGATGACAGAGAGCTATATTTATAGGCACACATCCCATTAGTATACCATGGCCCCTATTTGTTTATTGTAATTGGTCAGGTGAAACATGCCTGACACAATTAAACCTGGTGAAACAGCACCCCCTGTGCACAGGCTTCATTACTACAACAGTAGTTGTAGTTGTTAGCTCACACACTCTAGTCCAGCGGTGGGGAACCTTTTTCCTGTCAAGGGCCATTTCGATTTTTAGAACATCCTTCGAGGGCCATGCGAAATTATTGAACACATTGTGACAAGCCTCTTGTCACGGTCGGGACCGGATGGATGGACGGAGACGGTGTAGGACAGGGGTCCTCAATTACAAATCTCAAAGGTCCGAAAGGAGCATTTTCAATAAGTCAAAGGCCCAGAGTCGACAGCGCCCCCCCGCTGTCGACTCTGGGCCTTTGACTTATTGAAAATGCTCCTGAAAAGGCCCAGGGGGGGGGCTGGTATTGACAGCACCACTACGAGCCAGCCAGCGGACAGGGGGGACGGGGACGGGGGGGACGGGGGGGGGGTGTATTGACAGTATGTTTGTCCATTTCTCTTGGAATGCGCGACATTCCGCATCTACCTTTCTTTTCTTGTTAGTCGCCATGTTTGCATATACTGAATGAAATGACGACACGAGATGATCACGCGATCACACATTACGTACTGAACGTTACGCACGTTCACTGACCCTGAACGTTACGCACGTTCACTGACCCTGAACGTGAAACAGACAGATGACAGCTGTCCGTTTTATCTCAGAGGAAAAAATAATCGCTGTCTGGAGATTTTTTTTTGTGTTGTATTTCTGAGGTTGCTTTTGTTTATTTTTATGAATTGCCTCGCGGGCCGGATCAAACGGTCTCGCGGGCCGTATACGGCCCGGAGGCCGGAGGTTCCCCACCCCTGCTCTAGTCTGAAGCTCTATGTCTTGCATATATGAGCTCAGCTCACACATATGCATCATATACAACTCACGCACGTATGTCAATTACGTGTCCCTGGGTTGTATGGGAAAATTCCAGAAAAAATATTTTTTAAAGAAATTTGATTTGGTGGTTTGAGTCTCTAGACGACCCAGGTACTGTTACACACACACTACAATGTAGGAGTCAAACGGATATTGCTCCTCAAAAACCAACCCTATTGCAGTGCGTATTCTCTCACACTCTCTCTCTCACTCACACACACACACACACACACACACACACACACACACACACACACACACACACACACACACACACACACACACACACACAAACACACACACACACACACACACACACACACACACACAC
>OOFB01006622.1:3410-17679 GCA_900323305.1 Trachyrincus murrayi | reverse complement strand
TCGATTTCCACCCACGTGTATTGCTCAGCCGTGATTGACAGCCTAGTTCTGAATAGCAAATATGTTTGTACAAGGTCACATTGGAATTCAAGGGTGAGTGTGGAGTTCAGTTTTGTTGCAGGAAAACCAGACAGAATGATTGATGACAGAATTCCATCTATTTAAGGCAGTGGTCCCCAAACTAAGGCCCGCGGGCCGGATACGGCCCGCCTCCACATTTGGCCCGGCCCCCTGAACAATACCAGAGACGCATTATGATTTTTTTTTTTTTTTTTTTTTTCTTTTTTTTTCGCGAATCCTAGACTAGCCCCTGTCAAATAGAACGGAATAATGGCGAAAAGGCTAGGTAAGAGAAAAATTGATTCAGAATGCAGGGTATTTAACCTGCAGTGGTCAAACGATTATTTTTTTGTTCAATGGAAAGAAAAGGCTGTTTGTCTCATCTGTCAAGAGGCGGTGGCGGTATTCAAAGAATACAATCTGCGCCGACACTATGAATCCCGTCACAAAGACAAGTATGATAACTTGCAAGGCCAAATGCGAGCAGACAAACTCCGGCCCCCATCAGAGAAGGGAAAAGTTATGTGGCCCTCACAGGAAAAAGTTTGGGGACCCCTGATTTAAGGGAACAGATTTAGTTCTCTTCTGTTGGTTCTCCACTGGCTGTTGCTTTGGCCGCTGTAGCATACGACCCAGAAAATGCTCGTCAAAGCCTGCAGGGTTCTGACACTGTTATTGCAGCTGTGTTTCACAAGCCACTGGATTTCACATTTCATGTTTCATGCGGCTACATCATTACTGTGATAATGCTCAAGTTTGTCCATAAGTCATGTTAAAACACAAACACACACACACACACACACACCACACACACACACATACACACACACACACGGCCTCACGCACACACACATATGCACAAAGATCTTGACTGCCATTGTAAACCTTATCAAAAGCAGGTTTAAACAATGAGATGTTATTCTAGGCTTTCCTTCTTGTCCAACAATCCACTTAAACTAAGATTTGCCTTCTAGAATACCAGGGACCGTCAAATGAAATTGCCAGTAAAATTGCTTTTCTCAATTATGTTCCACTGAGTCAGAAATGAGGCCTTTCATGAGCTGACACAGCTGAAACTACTCCTCCTCCCAGGGTCAGCCTGATCACTGATGAACGTGGATGATCGTGGGTGTCTGAATATGTCTTCCTAACAGTGATCAAACAATGAATGATGGATCAAAACACTTCATCATATAATAATCTGTACATCTTCACTCCACGTCTTTCAATACTTCCCCTTAACTATCTAAAAAATGGTCTTCACCAGGAAGACCAGGAAACGTTTTTCTGTAAAAGCATAACGGTGTGTTTATTGTACATAACATTTTCCCATTGAAACATTCAATTCCAGGTAACAGGTAGCAACTAAGAATTCACAAAACATTTAAACATGTTGAAAATCCATATGTTCTGCTTTGTGTGTGGCGGTGAATAGGCGAGCAGGTTCTCCTTCGTAGTTTCTCTGATTGGTCGGTATGGTTCACATGCAAAGTTGGTGTCTTCAAATGACCACATCAAAAGGAGCATTGAAAAAGAATACAAGCCTCTAACGTCAAACACGGGAATTAAATACACAGTCACTACACAACCACACACACACACACAAGCTCTTATACATGTTACACTATCACAAGGTGCTCTCGGGGCTGGGCGGGTGAGCCTCTCTCTCCACATCGCTGCTCACGGCGAGATGGCCACTCCTCGGTGACTTTGTGTCCGCGTGGCTCAGTTGACCCGGCGACGGCCGGTCCCGCACGGCAGAGCTCGGCTGTCTTTTCAGCGGGAACGCGTTGCCGACGCACCTGAAGGGCCCCGTGATGACGGTGCTGTTCTCCAGGTCCGAGGTCACCGTGATGTTGCGCCGGTAGTAGCGTTTCAGCAGCCCCTTGCGGAAGTGCACCGTGAACAGGCCGTAGATGACGGGGTCCAGGCAGGCGTTGAAGAGTCCAAAGATGAAGAGGATGTGGGTCAGAGAGTGGGACACCTTTCCCTCCAGGTCGTCGGGGAAGAACCAGTACCAGAGGCCCAGCAGGTAGTAGGGCGTCCAGCAGACGATGAAGGACAGCACGATGACGATGCTCATCTTCAGCGTTCGCATGCGGGCTTTGGGGATGTTGTTCTTCGAGCGGCGCAAGTGCACCTCCGTGGAGGACACTGGAATGGCAGACGACAAGCGCGGCGTATTCATTATTCATGCTCGCTAAAACGCCAAGAACATATTTCCTTACCTAATAACTCTGCTGGTTGTAGCGCGTGCGGTGTTCACTCTTTTATATTATGCTGTTTGATTCAAGCTGTGTCGCTGCCCTTTCATCTGTTCCCGTCTTTATCTCTTCAAGACACGTGCATTAATCATGAGGTGCATGTGTTTAATATTCTCATAATAATAACACTTTTGGGGAAACTGCGATGGCACCAACGTGTCTTTGTGCGCAAATACACATAATTGTACTTAATGTTCTGTAGTTCGTATTCCTGGTTCTGTATGTCGCCTCCTAAGATGTGTTTGTTCAGGTCATGTCATCTTCACACCACTGACCAAACACCGTGTGCTCAAATCGATAGCAACGTGTATAACACCATAAGCAGCAGAGCAGCGACGGTGCATCCGCATAAGCGGTAAACTTACGGTTGTCCTTCCGCATGCGCTTGGAGATCTCGAAGAAGATGCGCGTGTAGCAGGTGATCATGATGACCAGCGGGAGCAGGAAGAGGCAGCAGAACGTGAACATGTTGTAGGCCGTCTCCTGCCAGTGGGTGACGAAGCTGCCCCGTGTCGTGCACTGGGTGAATAGCTCTGGAAAGGTGATGGTCACGTTGTGGAAGAGGAACAGCTAAAATAGAGAGGGGAGGGTGGAGAGGGAGGGAGGGAGGGAGGGGGGAAAGTTGGAGGTGAATTCATGCCAGATGTGTTGGCCGGGAGAACCATGCATTGTTAATGCCGATGTCCTGTGAGAGGAAGAGGATGGAGGGGAGATGAAGCACCCTAATTTTTCTAAAGGAAAACGTATGAATCGCTCTTCTTTGGGTTGGCAGTGGAAGTGTGTGCTCTGAACACACTCTCTTGTCTTCAACAGGAGATATATTCTACATTATTATGTATATTAACTGTCCAACATGGGGACTTTATTATTAGATTTGGGATTAACTGTCACGGAAATATGTCAAATATTCAAGAGGTTGAAATCCTACGTGCTTCTTCTGTTTGGGTGAATATTATTAAAGGCAGTTAAAAGTGTTCCTTTACTTTTACTGTGGTTGACAAAATAACCTATAATTGCAATAACATATGATTAATATTTACTCCAGTCACATCCAATCTCCAATGAACAAAATTATGTGTGGAATAGGCAATTTCGTTATCTAAATACATTTCGGTAGTTACACAGCAGGTCTTTATCTGTAAATGTGTCTTCTATAGGGAACATATAACTTGTTCAGAGTGAGGATGTCGGGAAGTCATGTAATATATTTTATTTATCTTCTGATTGCCAGCCATGTTTGCTAAACCTTCAGTGAGCCTCAGATGTGCATTACATAAAGAGCTAGTGTTGGGGGCTACAGCTAAGTGACCTTGCTGAGAGGGAGGTCTGTTGGAATAGTTTGGATCCCCACATCCAAACTACACGTGACGCTAATCCAACCATTTCCTGGTAAAAAAATAGAGGATATTAGAGTATATAACCCTCACCTGAGGAACGGACAGCAGGGCGCTCATGGCCCATGCCACGGTCAGCATCGCCCGGTTCCTCCGCCGCGCCTCGTTGATGGCCAGCGGGTTCAAGATGGCCGACTGGCGGTCCAGGCTAATCACCATGGTGACGAAGGCGCAGGAGTACATGGCCTGCAGCTTGAGGAACATGAGCAGGCGACAGGCGGCGTCGCCCGCCAGCCACTGCACCGTGATGTTCCACGCCGCGTCCACCGGCATCACGATGAAGGTCACCAGGAGGTCGGCCACCGTCAGGTTGATGATGAGCACGCGCACGTGCGACTTCCTCTTGCCGCCGGCGTTGGCCGCCCACAGCACCGCCACGTTGCAGAAGGCCGAGGCGCCGCACAGGATGAAGGTGACGATGACGCGAATCTTGGCGGCGGTGGAGAAGGTGGGCAGCCGCGGGGGCGCGTCGTCCCCCGGCGGCGACAGCGACGTCCAGTCGCAGTACGGCGAGGACCAGTTGCAGTACGGCGAGGACCAGTTGCAGCTGGCGTTCGGCCCGTACCCGGCCGCCGGGTGGCACATGGTCGCCGCGGAAGGTGGGTCACAGCAGCTTGTCATTCACCTGGCCGTTGGGTCATCGTTAACGTCGTTATGTTGGTCCGACGGTGTGGAGATGGTGATGGTGATGGTGATGGTGATGGAGATGGTGATGGTGATGGAGATGGTGATGGTGATGGTGATGGTGACGGTGGTAAAGGCAGAGAGGAGAGCGGTGAAGCAGGTAGTCTACATGACTCACGAGTCACAACAAGTGGACACAGAACTATCTACAGTGCTTGTGTTTGTATTACAGCAAACATGCCATGAATGAATAATAGGACAGCTCATCGCCAGGCAGTCATATGCATGTGTAGGAGCTTTACTATTTCATGAAGCGGAAAGCAATTGGCTTCAAGCATTGAGATAAATAAGAAGAATAAAGGCCATTTATACAACTTGTACAACTTGTCTGACGTATGAGGCGGCAGTACATATAATTACAGTGTATAATATGGTCTGCTCAAGTGAACCACAAACATAATGGCAAAAAAATAAAGATTGAATCCTCCTCCTTTGAACCGCAAATAAATAAATACATGAGTGCAACAAATATTGAAAAGGATGCACTTTAAGTAATCATGAGTCATATAATTCCACCAATGTTTTTGAATAGGCCTAATGTTTTTGTTATATCTCTAGCAAACATCAAAACATTTCAGGGCGCACCATCAATTTTAAAGTTCCATTATAATGGAACTGTTGACGCAATTGTTTGAACACATGCTCATCTGCTCCATCATTGATTACTCTTGTCAGTTTGATAGCCTCCCACATGCTTTCTTCTTTTTATCAATCCCACAAACCAGCTATTGGATGGTCGAAATGCTCCTGACACAAAGTGAATAGATTTCCATCGTATCGTCTTTCTTCTTCAAGGACAAATAACGGAGGGCGATACGTTTTCACATGTCAAACCTGCTCAGCACCCTTGTGATACGGACCACATCGAGAGTCATGGTTGAAGATGGCACCTTTTTTTAAAGGAGAGTCAAACCTCATGTAGATTGGTTATTGGCATTAGATGACTCCCTCTATAGGTTAAACACGTGCTATTGCATGCAAAACTTGTGATTGGCTGATATGGTTACCTGGTCAACTGCTGATTATGCGTTGATGTTACACACCTGTCCCCCGCTTATTGAAACTGAATTGAAGGGGCGTTTCCAGAGGATGAAAAAAAGACCTGATTCGTACTTGTCTTTAACAGCTCTCTGAAAAGCTCAATTTGTATTTTTATCACATCATTAACCCTTAAGATTTTTGGGTGTTTTCTCTCATTGTTTTTGTCACCAGTAAAACATGACGATGTTTGTATTCTTTTTTTGTGATGATAATGTAGTGGGGGTAAACTCCCAATGGTCAATTTAATAAACACCCCTTACCCCTTGTAATGTCATGGAGTCACTAAACTAGATCCATTACAAGACCGTCACACAATAGATAAGTACATGTTGTAAGATATAGATTGACAAACAATTAGGCCTAAGCACCGCATGCTGTGTGTGTGTGTGTGTGTGTGTGTGTGTGTGTGTGTGTGTGTGTGTCTTGTGTGTGTCAAGACACATACACACATAAATATGTATTACATATCCCTAGCTCAACTATTGCTCAGATACAGCAGAGACAACATTGTCCCTTAATTACTTTAGTTACATAACGTTATGAACGTTATGAATAAACATAATGTTTATTTTTTTTGTCGTAATTTTTACATATCTCAAACGAATTTTAAGCAGCTTTTATTTTAATTAATTCATTTTTTGTATTACTTTTTGGGGGAAATGCTCAATATCCAAACGCTAAACTTCTTTTATTCATTTTAAAAATGAGCTTCACAGGTATTAATTCCAACATTTCTAAGACGATTTTTGCGTAAACATGTGGTAACGGACACGAATGTCACGAATGGCACATTGGATATCCTTCTCACACGCGTCGCGCACACAGTCAGTGATCCAGGTAGCCTACAGGTGGAGAACACGGAGAACAATCTTAAATACTTACATTATCGTCGCAGAAGCCCCCTTTCAGACGTACATCCGAGTAGTTTAAAGCTCCAGTATTTTAAACACAGATTGTTAAAAAATAAAAAAATAAAAAATATATATAATATTAAAACAAATGTAATCGTTTGTCGTGTCCTGTGAGCTTCTGGAGGTAACTTTAAAAAGCTTCAGAACAATTGAGGAGCGGCGTCGTGCACAACCTGGTCGCCTACTGCGCGCATCTGGTGTGCGCTGTCCACACGCACCGTGCGCTCTACCAGTCCGCTGAACCCTCGGGGTGTGGTTACGCGAGAGAGGATTTCCATAAACACACACGGCGATTATCTCCGGTAAAAAAAAAAGGGAAAGCTTTGTTTTTGTTCTTTTGCATATACGACTACATGGGCCGTTCATATGACACATAGCCTAATTGTGTATCACGTTAGGCGACCGCGAGGGGACCTATATTAGACATGCACTATAGTATCCTGTGTGTCCCCGAGCAAGAAAGAAAGGCAGACAGAAGGAGAGAGAGAGAGAGAGAGTGTGTGTGTGTCTGTGTGCAGCCACTGCTGGCGTGTCCATATAGGCGGACTAGCCAATTGCCTTGGGCGGCACTTTGGCTAGGACGGCGAAATGTGGGCCAACTATTCATGAGGAAAATCGCAGAGTAACCATTAACAGTAACTGCAGTAACTTTCATGTATGTGTGTTTGTCTAGGGTGACCAAGACGCGTAGATTTACCGGACGGGCTGCCGGCTTGTATAGCTGCTTGTATAGCTCAATTCCATGGAATTGAGCTATTACTCTGGGGGGGGGGGGGGGGGGTGCTGCTTGTGTTTCGCATCGGAATACCAGGACACAAGCGAGATGCTCCGGTTAGAAATCCACTGGATTTCCTCGTTCGAGACATATATCCTAGCTGCCGGCTTGGAGACAGGCATTGCTGCTGCACTGTTTAGGAGCAGAGGGACAGCGCGCGACATACAGAGGTTGTGGAGTTAATGAAAAAACATTTTGCTGCTCCACAAAGTGCTCTTCCAACGGTCGGGTGAGTCAGTGCGTATGTCCACGCAGTATGTGACTGACCTACGGGGTTTTGGCTAGCTCGTGCACGTTTGGGGCGTTACAGGACGAAATGATAAGGGACCACCTCTCATATTGCACTGGGGGGCTGTGACTCTGCGTGGACCTGAGAGCGGTAAACAAGGCCATCATCCCCGACAAGTCCCCCCTGCCAACGACGGGGGGGACCACGGGTCCACCGTTTTCCCCAAACTGGACCTCCGCCAGGGCTACCTCCAGGTGGACCACTTGGGCATAGTCAGGTTCAAACAGCGGTGTCGCGATGTGTTGTGGGAAATCGAGACCCCCACCCCCGCCCATGCAGCCGTTGGACTGGCCCTCCCAACCCTGGGAGCACCTGCACCTGACATCTCAGCCGAGGTGCATGGGGTACCGCATCACCAGCGACTCCTCGTCGTGATCTACGACCTCCACTCTAAGTGGCCAGAGGTGACACCCGTGGGCTTCTTGACTCCCTGTTCGCACGTTGGGGTCTGCCCAAGAGGATCACGACCGACAATGGTCCCCAAATGGTCTCCCATGAACCGTCCTCCTATCTGGGGGGGAGCGCTCTACACGGCTGAATCCATCATTGATAAATGGCATCAGGGCCCACATCCCACCACTGCCACCAGTGTAATAAACCTTGGTAGACTGGACAGGCTAAAGAACACCTTTATTTCACCAGTCAGGTCCGGGCTTATTTCAGAGCAACACAACCTGGGGCCAAATGTATAAAACTCTTTGTGTATTTAGGTGTAGAAATCTGTGTACGCAGTCTTTTCGTCAGATTTATAAAACCCCACGTACATCTGTTCCCATGTGTTTTTTCCTCATACAATCATCCTGAAAATGTGCCCATGTGCACGAGCCTTCTGACCACGCCCACAATTTACTCTAAATGGCTTCCAACAATTGCCTGTTTTGCATAAAGGGCCAGCATTTAGTTTAGTTTTGAGGAGAAATGGCGGAACAATTGAAGAAGCAGCGCAATTTTACAGACCGTGAACTTATGGTTGATCAAATTGACAGAAGAAAACGTAAGCCTAATGGAAGCTGCTGGCATTACCAACAAAATACAACAAGTTGAATGGCAGAAAGTAACCGAAGCAGTGAATGCCGTTAGTTCTGAGTCACGGACCCTGGAGAAGATTAAAATAAGTGGTCTGATTTCAAGCAGTAAGAAGCCCATTACTGGGCACAGGGCAATCTGCGTTAGGGGTTGCCACAGCAACCATAACCTGCATGTACATTACGCACCACACTATCACACGCCACCCAGTAAGTAATCAACACTGCAGCCACGGCACCACAGCAGAAGAACCCAGCACTCCAACACACCTGCTTCACAACAGCAACTAATAGGCCTATGCACAGCACACTGTATTTAATCAACCAGGAACCACCTGTGTCACGGCCACTAGGGCAGATCCGCCTAACGAAAACCCTGCGGCTACGTTGTTAGCCCAGCCCCCTAACACTATCGCTGCCCCGCTGCCGATGCATTTAAAAGTACTGCTGGTATGCTGGTGGTGCACTCCACTGCCCCCGGGAAGCGTTGACGACCACCCAAGTGTTCCAATTTGGCCTACTGCTCACACGCACACACAAATACAAACACATGTACACCCACATACAAATCCCCCCCCTGCTGAAATGCTCATCAAAATCCCATTTCATTGAAATAATTCCTCTACCTATTATTTTCTTTTGACATTTAATGGAGAATGCAGGTAATGTCCGGCAGTATCAGTCTGAGGTTGGTCCTGGTCCTCCAGCTCAGGTCTGACTCGTCCTGGTTTTTCACGCTGTCCACTAATACCTTCTCGTCTCTTGACCACATCCATTGGGTTGACTGTAAAAAAAAAATGAAATACACAATAAACCCCAAGTGTCCAAAGTGCTAAGAATATACGCACTCCACTGTAAACCATGGATATTGCAACAAACAGAGTGCTATAATTAACTGTCCACTCACTATTTAATGAACTGTAATTTGACACAATCTGAGCGACAATGAATTTTGCTCAAAAGCACCTTCAGTCCTCTTCACAGTACCCTGGTGTTGAGGTTCGAGCGGTGAAGCTGACCCCTGAGGGTACAAACCCCTGGATGAGTCATCATAGTTTCACACAGAGCCCCAATGTCACCGCAAAATGCCGGCTAGGATACGAAGCGGGAAGGTGGTTATTACGGTTATTTAGGCGCTCTTAAACACACTTCTGTGGACTCACCGTGAAACTTAGCGGCACCAACTTCCGGCACACACACCACCATGTCAATGGGACTGATGTAACTGTCTGCGGGAGTTCACACACACACACACACACACACACACACACACATGATGAAAGGCCTCTCCAGTATCTTGCAGATGGGAAGCTTGTGTCCTTGGAAGATGTCTAACCTCTCTGTGTTCTTCTGCCTTCTCGTTGAAAAGCTGTAAGGGAATGTTCAGACAATCAAACACAATATTACAATGACATTTTATTATATATATATACATATAGTGTCATTTACACTGGGGACGCTGGGGACATGTCCCCCCCACCACTTTATGGAAATGGACGATTTTGTCCCCATCACTTTTTAAAAGCATAATTTGTGAAAAATTCTGAAAAATAGCTTGCACCAAGAAATGTTAACTAACAAATGAGAACGTTTTGAGAAAGGTTTATCTGCACAATAACAAAACATACAATGTAAATATAGAAGAAACAAATGTGCATTGTCCAAAGAAAGTAACGTCCCCCTAGCCTACTGATTCTAAAATGACCCAGAAACGCGTCATTTTGATGCACCGTTGATGCTCCCTGTAATTATTTACTCTGAACTTATACTGAACCCCCCATTACTTGCCTAAAATCGCATATCTTGAAGACCGTTAATTTTTTTTTAAAGAATGTATAGAGAGAGAGAGAAAAAGCTAGTAAACATTGCTGGGTGTTTTCTTTGCAAATCCAGCCATGAAGTGAATGCAATTCATTGTTTATCTAGTATCTTGTTTATCGAGGCCATATTTCTCAATCGCCAACTGATCAATATCATCATAATGAGCAAACGCTCTGCACAGGTGAGAACATAATGCTTCCAGCGAATTTACTGAAGAATGCTGACACACACACACACACACACACACACACACACACACACACACACACACACACACTCCCCCGGGACCGGTCCGTTATTGCCTTTGCGGTGAGAAGGTCATGCATTCAACCAACAGGCTTGAACGCACTATTGAACTATTGATATTATTATACCCGTGATAGTATAATTTGAGGTCAATTCCCGACTGTTTTGGCCGTTAAGACTTCCCAGCATTCCATACGAACATGGGAAGACCCCCGAGGGAAAATACTGGAATAATTTGGAATAATATTTGGAATCCGCTGAAATGTAGAGGCTGTTTACAATATTGGCCACCAAAATTAAAAATGTAAAAATGTTGAACCAATTCCAGCTGCAATTCTGCCTGTAGGTTTTTATGTAAAGTGTGTGTGTGTGTGTGTGTGTGTGTATGTATATGTGTGTGTGTGTGTGTGTGTGTGTGTGTGTATAACCCAATACCATGGAATATATCAATCACTGCAAAATTGCCATAGAACGGATATCGCAATGCTCTGATATGATCGATTATTGATAAGGTGAACGATTATCGAAGCTATGCATTTTTCTATTCTATTCTATTGGCATTCCATTTAGTGAACATATTGTTCCTTGGCCATATTTTTGAATGATGAATGGCTTCTTGTATCAGTGTATCTTCTACCTGCCACTACCTGAATGGCAGTGAACGACCAATAGGTTGGTGATTACCTTATACAACCTGCCACAGCATCCTTTCAAATGTACCCAGGTGGATTAATTTCCCTGGTTGCTATTTCAAAGAGAGAGAGAGAGAGAGAGAGAGAGCGAGAGAGAATGAGAGAGAGAGAGAGAGATCAAGCTACAGTTAAAAGCCACGAGCAGGAGAAGACAGTCAGGGACTCGGTGACCCAGAAGTGGTGCCCAGAACACAGTGTTCGTGTCGGTCCAGCCTTCCGCTTTAGTTAATCCTGTGACCTCAATGTAGGGCAATGTCACAAGAAGGCAGCGGACAACAGAGGTCTACAATCATGTGACATTGAGGTTGGATAACTGTCGGCTAGTCTCACAAGTCAGGTGTTTCATACACTGAAAACAAGTTCCTTTTTCCAAAAAACTTCCACCACTGTAAAATAATGCATAAAACCCACGTTTAGCTTCTTCCGTGGCGCGTATGTGCTGCATAACATCATTTACAACCTTGGATAACATCTGGCCCTCACATCTGGCCCTCACATCTGGTCCTCACATCTGGCCCTCACATCTGCCCCTCACATCTGGCCCTCACATCTGAAATATGTTGGCTATGTTGTGCCGTCTTAGAGAACAGTCAGCAGTGCGTTGGATTGTGCAGTGTGAGTAAACTAAACTACTTTATTTTTGTGTTATTTCATATGTTGTTGAGATATGTGAGATACAAGGTTTAGCAACTTTTTGCAAGGTGAGAAAGAATAAAGAAACAAACAAAGGATCTCTTTCATACACATCTAAACGCATCATTTAGAAAACAAACAAGGAACAGGTGCCTTGCGTTACATATTTGAGATATACCAACAGTTTGAAGCAGATGGTCTGACTATTATATTTACTTACAACCCCTCTCCCACCCACAGATCCTCTAGTGTGCACTGTCTGTATCAATAACAAATCCACACAAATAATTTACCTAACTGCATCCTATAATTCCTTAAAAGTTAAACATAACCAAGAAAATGTAGGAATATTAAAGTATTCAAGTATTCAGTCAAATCTCTTGAAAAATACAGACAAATAATACAAATACAATATACAGTATACAGTATACAGTATACAAATACAGTATACAGAATGCTCTAACGCTCCTGGAATTTCTCATTAGCTACTGGCAAACAGAAAGGTGTTGATTTGCCAAACTAGAGAGAAGGTAACAATGAACAAATTATTTATTTTGTGAAGCTAATGCTTTTTTGTGGGGATGGAATTAAAGAACTGTGTTTTTTAATCTCCGATTTATTAACTTTAATAAGATTAGTAGATTAGCAAAGAGGGAAGAATTCTTGGAGCCTTGGAGAAGTAAATAAAAATTTCTTAAGATCCTGAATGACTCATTTACAAAGGTGATTTATTTATTTTAGATAATAAAAAAAAAGAAGAATATAGGATCTTTAATTCCACCATACATAGTCATACATAGTGTTAGGCCCCAAGTCATTTACTACATTTAGTGTCCCTCAACTTAGTTGGAGTTAGATGCCATTTGTGAGTCATCTTGACTTCTTATTGAGTGGGGCGATGGCAGCAGTACTAAAACAACCGATGTTTGTGTGAGAAGTGGACAGGACGCATGGTAGGGTGTGGAAAACGCATGTGTCATTTTCGTCTTAGTGCATTGATTACCACGGGCGCTTTGCACCAACAACTAAAAATGACACAGGAGGAGACTCTAGCAAGAACAATTACTATGCATGGATATATAATGATACCTGGCAATCTGTAGCAGTACTCTAAAATATTCATTGAAATCAACATGAGTTTTATGCACTCGTGTAATGACGGTAGTATGGGGGGGGGGCACTCCAACAGCTGGCAGTGGGGGACAGAACACATGAGAGCTGCACAGCGGCTGTAGCAAAGCTTGGAGCATCTTAAGCTATTGTTGCCACAGCTTGGCCCTCGTGGGTCAGAGCAGCATCTGTTGTTTTTAAGGGTGATAGACCAGAACACCTTCCGGGACCAAAAATGAGAGAAAAAAACATACACAATCTGTTTTATTCCAGCAGAAAACGTTCAACGCAAGTTGAAAACGTTATTTTAAAGATGGTGGGGATTGTTTGTGTGTCTGTCTGTGTCTGTGTGTATGTGTGTGTGTGTATGTGTGTGTTTGTGTGTGTGTGTGGGGGGGGGGGGGCAACATATGCTGCTTTTGAAGCTACCATTTTACATATTTTACATATTCATTTATTGACGTACACACCATAGTACAGCCGGTCCCTATAACCAGCTTATTTAGATTTCCAAAACGAGAAGGCTATAAGACGCCATTTCAGTAAACAAATGCATTGTTGAACATTGCAGCAGGCGAGACACCATAGGACAGTCAACCAGCAGACAAACACGTACAGCCACACCTCGATCAATAGAAAATGCATAACGCAATCAAAAACGGCTCAGTCTTTAGAAAGTGTTGCATTATGACTGGCTGAAAGAGACAGGATGAATACCAATGAGAGTGAGATCAAATAATAACAATTTTGACGTACAAATGATAAAACAATAGCTGATGTTGTGTGAACTACTGTTAACATTAACTATGTTAATTATGTTTTAATTATGTTTTGTAATTTCTTTGTATTTTATGGAGTCAAAACGAGCCCAGAAAGCATTGTAAACATAAGTGAAGTATTGTAAATGTTCTGTAAGTGAAGCATTGTAAACAAAACAAAAATTGCAAATGAAACCGAAGTATTGTAAATGTAAGTTAAGTATTCTAAACCAAAAATATATACTTGAAATAGTTGTTGATGTTTGCAAGAAATCACTTTTTTGCATTTCCGATACTTTTTTTTTGCGTTTACAGAAGAGTTTTTGCATTTACAAAACAGTTTTTGCATTTACAAAACTTTTTTTGTGTTTACAAAATGTATTTTTTGCAATACATTTTTTCCTTTGCATTTCATTTTGTGGCCTCTTTTTGACGTGGGGGCGGGGTTAGCAGAGTGGGCGTGTCCAGAGAGGAAGAGGCGGGTTTGGGATGCCATGACACAATAGAAGAAGAAGAAGAAGATGGAGCACACGGCATAACAGAGCTTTTCTGAGCTGTTTTCTGAG
>OOFB01006620.1:0-12492 GCA_900323305.1 Trachyrincus murrayi | reverse complement strand
GGGTACAGGAGGTGCAAATTCAGGCAAGGGTTGTGATTGGTCGATGCGGGACCCACTGGCTCTTCTGACTGGTCACTTTTGGTCACTGAATAACCTGAATGTTACTGTCAACTGGCTGTGAAATTTTGTCAAAACAAAATGTACATAGAGGGATAGATATGTCATTGGAACCCATTTGCCGTTCCTAGCGGGGACAAAACATGTATTGTTGTTAGCACATTTACACGTGACACGAGATGTACATTTCCTAAATCAAAACACAAAAGCTGCACTGTAAAACTCCACATGCTGTTGGAGTGTCGGATGACAAAACAACAACAACAGATCTCGGTATAATAGTGGGGAGGAAAACCAGACAAAAAGCCTAACAAACGTTCTGTCAGAATGGACATCAAACTGACCAAACTCAAAAAAATAACATTCCTTTAGCCCGTCTTTCTTTCCCATCATTTACACTTGAAACGAGAGGACAAATTCGCCATCGGCCCTTTTCTAAGTGGTAATCAATCCAATCACTTTTTCTTTTTGACTACTTGCTCATTTCTATCTGACCAATCAGAATCAGCAGTGCAAAAGAGCTGACGGTCGGTCGCCGGGCGTAAGGTCGATCCAACGCCTGGTGGATGGAGGAAGGGAGTGGATTGAGCAGATGAAGCATTCAGCCCCACAGTCTCACTTTACCGTCAGCAGGGAGAACAGGCGGTCAAAGCTGGAGGCTTTGAACGCCCTTTCCAGCCAAACCTCCCGATAGCCGTTCAGGAAGTAATTATTATTTTTGTATCTGGGGAAGGATGGCGGGGTGCGTTATGCAAGAGAACGACACAGAGGAGAGAGAATGTCACATTAGACACATACACGCACACACACACGCACGCACACACACACACACACACACATACAATACTACTGGCATTTTGGATCTGGTTAGTTTGAGAGTCAAGTACAAGGACATGTACACACATGTGATCATTTCATTAGAATTGACATTCCTCTATGATATTGTGGTGGTCCTGTGCTGGGGGTGTCAGGGCGCGGGGGCCGGGACGCTTACCTGGGTAAGTTGTAGAGGGGCGCCATGCGGAAGCAGGCCACCACGGCACGCTTACGCTGCTTGGACAGCAGCTTCTGGAACACACACTTCTTGTTCCTCAGAGGCTGCTCCACCTGGACGGACGGTTTTCACCCGATCAACATGTGCCGGTAATATCAACGTCCCGGTGAACGTAACTGCATGGCTCTACTACACACTAAGTGATTAGTAGTGGTTTGCTTGTGGCTATGAATCATTAGCAGTCAGTTTGTATGTACAGGACGTCTGAGACCTTTTAAATTTTTTTTATAAATAGTTTGCTAAAATGGATCATCAAATATCTATAGCTTATGTCAGCAATCTCCTGCGACCCCATATGCATAACAGGGGACCCCAAGGTCGGGACCCACTGCATTAAGTGCTCGAACTACCACGTAGTGGAGGAGGGTAATGACAGGCGGGCGACCTGAGTCGTACTTGGGATTCAAACATACAACAGTGCAAACATTTCTAGTGTCTCCAATGTCCAGTCTATTTTATTTTTTTATTATCCATTTATTTATTTGAACATCTGATGATTCTGCTTTTTTACTTCACCGTAAGCTGACCTTGAGTGTCCTGAAAGGCGGCAGACAAATATTATTATTATTGTTAGGGTTGTGATTTGTAAAAGATCTAAAAAAAACAAAGGGTTTCTGTGTGTGTGTGTGTGTGTGTACCTGCTCCAGGTGGAAGACCGCAGCAGAGATGCTCTGAACCCGGTCCACGGTGTGGACGGGCTCCTCGCTCTTCAGCGCCACGTTCCGGTACAGGTTGATCTGCCACTGCACCGCCGGGTCATCAGACTGACAACACAGCGACAAACACAGCCACGCATCGTGTTTCAAATGATGAGGTCATCGGCTCCCGGGGGAGAAAGTCTACGGCTGCACCGGGGACATAACCGCCGGTCATGATACTAAATTGTTCAAGTGAAATAAGTGAACTAATACATTAGTTCAACTAAATGATGTGATTCTTGAATCACTCAGGAGTGCCCCGCCGCGAAACACCGAGCAGCGTGACGAGGGAAGGAGGAGCACGTCTCCACCTGACCGCACCCACCTTGTCCTGAAGGTGGAGATTCTGCCGCAGGTGGTCCTTCACTTCGTCGTCCGTGTCTTTCTGAGTTGGGAGAAGGGAGGCGAGAACGCGAAGGAATCCCATGAGTTCGAGACGACGTGAAATGGCATTCAGAGCACGTCTTACTTGTAATATCAATAATATTATATATCATGGGGTCAAACAGAATAGTAGAGGTGAACTAAATATACTACGAAGCGTCTATGAGGTCTATGAGGCGTGCGTGTGTGTGTGTGTGTGTGTGTGCGCGTGTGTGTTAACACTCACCAGGCTGTACCGGATCTTGGCCAGCGAGATGAGCACCTGGTCGCCTGGGGTGCACATGTTGAGGCCGATGGGCAGCAGCTTCTTCAGCGCCGCCACGATCAGCGAGGTCTGCACCGAGTAGTACTCGCCACGCCGACGCTTGTGCTTCCTCTCCTGGTCGCCGCCTGACTGCGAGGAACAAGATGTATGAATACGTGAGGTCATCCTGTCCAACCGCTGGTCCCTCGGGTCTTTAAAGGTCCGGTCTGGGGGAAAAAACCATCGGAACCCGTCTCTCCTGGCTTCCCTAAAACAACCGTAACCAATAGAATTTGCCAAAATGACTTCAGCACAACAAAGCAATCTTGGCTAGTGTCAATCAACACCAAAAGCCAATAGGAAACTAGACACTGAAAGTGGAATGAAGCCGTGTTTGAGGACACCACAGTTGTGGATTGATTTCAGCGTTTAGCTGCAATTCAAGTCGTGAGCTGCGGTAAGTAACCTGTCATCACAGAGGAAAAACAAAGGACCGCTCGGTGGACTCCAGCCATCAGGACTCAGACATAACTCAGCAAAAGGTGCGTTCTCCAAGGTCTAGAGCTTTGCTCAAACCAGTGGCAGAGTGGAAATAAACAAACAACACCGCGAGACGGATCAACACGCTCACCTCCAGTACTGGGAATACATCTACACGCAAGACAACTCAATTAAGCACAACACGGGGCACCACACAACCACATTTTCTACGCGTACGTCCATCAATCCCAACGTTCACGTCGGCACAATGCTCCCGATACTGATTCTTCTGTGATGCATTTGTAAAGTGTACAACGTTGGCAAGCGTGGAAGCCCCCAGAGTCTGACATCAGGGATGGCGAGACATTCTGGACGAGGATTTACAGAGCGCCTGACAGCCAGTCAAAGGGCCAATACATTGAATTCCAAGGCTGCGGTGTAATCCCTGACACACCGTCATCCGCCACGACGACGGGCTACCGCTAGCTACCACTTAACCAACAAAACACAAAAATACATCTGCACCCCCCCCCCTAGCTAGCTATAGCATCTGAATGAACGCAGGTGCATGATCAGGGATGTTTACCTTGGACATGTTGGTCTTGCCCTCGCCCGTGAGGAAGCCCAGGTTGTTGATTTCATTCTGGACCACAAAGTTCTGCTCCTCCCTCTTGAAGTTCTACGTCGGCAAAACGGAGGATATAGATTAATAATAATAATAATAATAATAATAAAAATAGATACATCGAATCCTTTTTCCATCCATTTCCATGATGAATTTCCCATCGTCACAAAGTCCCTGGTGAGACCTACGTGGGACTTGCACCAGAGGATGAAGATCTCCGCCACCATCCTGAAGAGCTCCGTGGAGTCAGCGTCGGGTTCCTTCAACCACCGGGACCTGAGGGCGACGACGAGGGCAGAGACCGAGGACTAGAAACCATAGCTTACTCTGCATACAGTATCATATCTACAGACTCAGTCTTGTTCTGGAAACATGCAGTGTTTTGCTGTTGCGTTCAAACCGAGAGACGCGACACCCTGTATCGGCTATACCTAGATACTAAACAGATAATCAAACTACTCTGGAAAATATTATATATATTTTTGTCCCCATCATGAAAATGAATGGGACCCTATGGGCTAGGGCGCTTTGTGTGCATGCTCGGGAGCGCCTACCTGTTGTTGTCCACGTAGCGGATGAGCATGGGGTAAAAGGCGTAGAGGTCCCTGCAGAGCACGGCGAACTCGTCCAGGATCTGCAGCTCGGCCTCCTGGGTGTCTCCCTTGCTGTCGGCCTTTAGCAGCTCCTCCTCCGAGACCACCTGCCAGGGAGTCACACGGAGAGTCCCGCCTCACTGCGCTGGCTGGTTTGTGTTGACGCGGCCGTGACTGAGCCACCCACAAACCACCTCTGAGTGATTTGGCCTTCGGTTGCCAAAAGGTAGCGTCGTTTTTTTCGCGTTGAAGACGTGAACGTGAAATAGTAATTTGGTTTGTGACGGTGGGAGTACAGCTTTGAAATTAATATGATATGGACTGAAACTAAATAGTTTGGGTTTTTCAGAGGAAATGAAATGTCAAGGTGAAAACCCCTAGCCTCGCACGGCCGATTGGATTAGCTTCAACCAGTCGGATTCTCGAGTGGCGTAAAAGTAAAACACCATTAGTGAACATTACCGCTAGCGTCTTGTGTTCAGATAAAAACACATTCCAAAGCAGCATAAATATCCAAAACGACACTACCCCGTGTCGTCATCATCGACATCACTTGCTGGGGTTCGCTGATTGGCTGATTGGAGCCTAGCTGCCCGTGTTGGGCTGGTTCCAGACCAACATTGTGAGGCAAACGCTGAGGTGAGCTCGCCAGATTTAGGCTGGCTTCAAGTCAGGCTAGAGAGTCCCATTTCCTTTGTAAAATGTCTTACCTTGACCGTCTTCTTCCTGAGTTTATCCAGCGTAGGCAGGAAGTGGCTCCTCAACAGGCCGGCTGCTGCCTTGCAGATGATTGGCTGAGAGTAGACTATCACAAAGGCATGTTGCACATAAGCAACCCAAGATGTAATTTCACACTAATAACACATCGGTGCCATCGCATACTTTAAAGCCATGGTTAAAGGTGCTGTAGGTAAGATTCAAGAGCTACTATTTTAGTGTAATTTGTTAGAAATGGCCTAGCCATCCGTCAGCTATTAGTGAGTGAAATGAGCTGTGAGAATATCGGTTTCACGTTGACTGCGCCTGCCTTTAGATTTTCCACGATTTTGATCAGGGCATCTCTTCCCTGATTGGTTCGATCCATCGATCCATCGATCCATCTCGCTTGCCAATCATAGGTGCGCAACACTTGGCAGAGAAACGTAGCGAGGGAGGGAGCAGCGAGGGAGGGGACGTTTTTTGGTTGTTTAATTTCAGAATCTTGCTCTCTTCAGCTCTTTTCTGCTCTCTCTCTTTACAACTCAAATCTTACCTACAGCACCTTAGAAAATAGCATTTTTTTATCATTTAAAAAAGTACGACACTCCAGCATAAGCTGACCCCTTGACCAGAAATGCATGTCTAAAGAGCACTGTTGGCAAGAAGTATAAAATGTGATAAATGTGAATATGATGTATATGGCTACTCTGTCCAGTCATGCAGCACTTTAAATGCTTTTTTGAGTTGCTCCAATTTTTATTGGTTGCTTAGATTTTTCTCAGCCTCACTTCTCAGTCACTTTGGATAACATAATGCTAAATAACTAAACGTAAATAGTACAACAAGGCTAGCCAGACTTTCCATCGTGTTTGTTCAAGATTCAAGACTATTTGCATACAAAATCTCTACTCCGGCTTTGTTATGAATATGATACCGCCTTAAATACTAAACAGTTTGGCTTCCTGAGGAAATTAACTGTCAATGTGAAAACCCCGTCTTCCACTGAAAAACATCTTACCTTGACCGTCTTCTTCTTGAGTTTAGACGTGTGTGCAGTGTGTGTGTGTGCGTGCGCACGGTGCTCACCGGCGATCCTCTTCATCCAGGGGGCGTCGTCGACGCCCAGGTTATTGTTGAGGATCTTGAGGATGTTGCCCAGGATGATGCTCAGGTGCTGCGAGGTGAGCGTGGTGCAGCACAGGGCGTCGGCCGCCGAGTTGTCCGGGCCCATCTCCCACCAGTAGGACAGGTAGTTGCACAGCATGGGCAGGATCACCTCAATCACCTGTGAAGGAGCACCGCGCAAGTGTAGAGGTAGCGTACCGGACGGAGAGGTGAGACGGCATGCCGAGCAAGCTATCGCAATTCTAAACGTGTGACCGGTACATGTAAGTACCCGATACCAAATGTGCTATCGACGCCATTTATTTGAACATGAAATACCTTTTTCGTGCAGTATAATTTCCATGACATCGGGGTCTAGGACTGAGCCTATCATAGCTGATGGATGTTTTTTTTTACGACAGTCCAGTGCAGGATTATACACATTATCACACATCGTCATTCACACCTATGTGGATTTTCCCATGGGCATAACCTGCATTTCTCCCCCCTACCAGTCAACGGCGCTTCCCCCCCCACGGACCCACCGGGATCGCGTCCTGCCGACGCTAAAGACGAGACCCACCTGTGGCATCTCGGTGTAGCGGGCGCCGGTCTCGGACAGGTGGTGGATGTCCTTCAGCAGCCCGTCGATGCGAGGCAACTCGGGACACATCTCCTCCACCGTGTCGGGCATGCTCAAAACTACAGCCAAAACACACACACACACACACACACACACACACACACACACACACACACAAGCCTGGTCAGAAACAACGCACTATGCCCATCGGCCATGTGTGTACAGTGGGGGGAAACAGTTGATCAGGGGAACAAATGAAAACTATTAAACCGTATCATTGATTCTCATCCCCTTCGCTCTGTCTCTCTCTCTCTCAATTATAAAAACAAGTGAAATATATGGCAGTAAGGAGAGCACAAGAACAAGAACAAGGGGTTGTTTGTTCATTCACAACAAACAACCCCAAAGTTGGCCGTAAACACACACATTGTCATACTGAAGAACGCGAGTGGGAGACGGTGGAGCTGGAGTAGGGGACATGAACGGTCACTTACTGGCCCTCTCCCGCGGGGTCTTGGTGTTGAAGACGGACAGCGGGTTGTGCATGTTGAGTTGGGGCTCCAGGAAGGCCACGGGCATGGCTGCCACCAGGATGGCGAGACACTCCCCCAGAGCCGGCAGGTGCCTTTAAAGAGGACCACACACACACACACACACACACAATGAAAACCCGTAATCAAAGCATAGCATCTAGGATCGTTCCAGAGACATTGATTGGGCCTTATATTGGATTCATAGGGATTTTGTTCTCTGTGAGCTCAGTTGAGAATATATACTTTATATACTGTTGAAATAGATCTGGTAAAAATATGTGTTATCATGAAGGAACGCACGTAAACCGTAATTAACCAAGAGCCACGTCAAAAAACAAAGATTTGATTTTCATGTTTTAACACATTGCTGTGAGAAGACTAGAGCGGCTTTCACGCTGAAACTCTGAGAACGTAACGGATCGGATGCTACCTATAAATTCAGGAAACGTTAATTTCGATAACGCTGAAATTCACTTTTATTCACCGATTCGGTTTCCTGAATTTATAGTTTTTTTACATCAACATCACTACTATCAGTAGTTATTGACGGTCCCTTACTTCTCCACGTAGATGTTCTTCCCGGTACCCAGCGAGTACAGACAGGTCAGGATACGGTAGCAGGACAGCTGCACGTCATCCACTGCAAACCACATTGTTGGCATTGGACATTTAGTGAAGGATTATAACAAATATTGAAAGTGATATTGATATCGGACGATTCATTGCGAGAGATTTTTCGACCATATACCGCCCATCACAACAGAAAGTGTGAAGTCAACGCTGAAGTGCCTCGATATTCAGTTCAAGTTAAGTTAGGGTGTCAATAGCTTCACTTCCACAGTTATACTACTACACTACATACTGGATCATACACTACAAATCCACTATTTAAAAAGCCTTTAAAAGGGACAACCTGGTCTTACATGACCATATTATATTCTACATTATCATCACCTCTGTAACTATACCCAAGAATCACATACATTCTTACTTACTTATAAACCACATAAGCAACACACATATGATCATATCACCGAGGAGTTACGCCTTCCTGTTTCGTTACAGAGATATTCTACAGAAGAAAACCCATTTGTGCGAGGATCTTAATAAGTGTGTTTCTACCGTGGCCCGTCTACACACGGTGTTGATTTGAAACCTTTACAGAGACTTATTTTAAACCACACGCCCTGCCGTGCTCACCCAGCAGCTCCACCCCGAAGTCGTGCGTCTTGACGTGCTCGAAGAGGGCGGTGAGGGTGGGCAGCAGGGCCACCGTCACGTAGGTGATGTTCTGGGTGACGCTCTTCATCTGGGCGCGCGACTGCGTGAACTTGCCCAGCTTCAGCATCTCCTGCAGCTTCTCCAGGTCCTCCGACGCGTTCTCGAAGAAGGCCCGCACGCCCGCCTTCACCAGCTCCGAGCCCGACTTCATCACCGTTCTGATGAAATGCATTTAGTTTTTTTATTATTTATGCTGGATTTGCTGCTATTTCTTTCCTGGTACTTCTTGAACATTGAGCACTGAATCAGGACTCTCGGGTTTCCAATACGGGTGAGTTATGGGCAGCCGGAAGGTTGTAGTTTTATAGAGGAAAGTTAGGAAAGTTTTTTGTCTCAAGGGTGATGGTAGCCTAGTGGGTAAGGAACAGTGCTTCCAGACGGAGCACCGGAGAGTCATGGGTTCGATCCCCGGGTCTGCCACCATTGTACCCCTGAGCAAGGTACTTAACCCTGAGTTGCTCCAGGGGAATGTCCCTGAAATAGTTAAATACTTGTAAGTTGCTTTGGATAAAAGCGTCTGCTAAATGTAAGTCCAACTAGTATACCTTTTTGCAACACGGTGATATTACATTACAATAGTGTCGTCGTGTTTCATCTTAATGCAGATAGCTTGTGAGAAACTCTCATTGAGAAATCTCATGACAATCACATTGCAATAGAGCGCTGCAATAATGGCATCGCAATCGATCGCTACACCGAAACGACATGCTGACGTTTACCTACCTGGTGTCGATGCAATGAGCCAGGATGTCCAGACAGCTGACCATCATGGCTGCATCGCTGCCTGTAGGAGCAACACAGTGACGTAGGACTCGGCAAGTAACGGCACGGACAGGCAAAATGAGAGAGGAAAAACAGGCAAAGGCTCAGAGGCAATGGCAGTCCTTACCAAAGAGAGAGATCCTGTGTCTGACAAGAGCTGCCAGCTTACAGAACAGGCTGGGAAGGCGAAGAAAGGAGAGGAGAGGAAAGGAAAGGAGGGCAGAAATGAAGAGAATGCTGAAAAAAGAACTGCACAGAAGATCTGAGAGAAACGAAGAAGACAGGAAAACAGCCATGCTATCAATTATTCTATTGTAGCCAAAAAACATTCGGTGGAAAGTCTTTTCCTTTTTTCAGAGTTGCTCATTCCTCTTTATTTCTGAGGACATAAACAAGTGAGTAAGTATGCGTTGTCTTCTCCTCCCAGTCTTTATTTACCCGTTATTTGTTGCTTGTAGAGCTGACCCGAATACATAATTTCAAGATTTGGATAATCGTTTCCGAACGAATATTCGAATAGTACATTTATAGAACATTTAATATTATTATTATTATTACGACCAGTTAATTTAAAGTCTGTGTCTGTCGGCCTTGCCAATTCTCACACTGGACGGCAGGTGTCAAAGTGCTACCGAAGTATACCGGAGTACGAATATAATATCCGAATACAAAACTAACAAAGGATAATTTGGTTATTTGAATATTTGGGGCCGGCCCTAGTTGCTTGGATGTTTTATTGCACATTGTCACATTATGTAGTAGTAAGTACCTGGTGACCATCTCCTTCTCCTTGTTGGAGGCGTAGCCACAGCTGCTCAGGCTCTTGCTGGGCGTGGACAGGAAGTAGAGGCAGTGGTTCTTGAATGTCTGGTCTAGCAGAGGAAGCAGCACCTAGGGAACCAATAGGAGAAGACCTCTTGATATAGTGACTCAACTATTTGTACTTTTTTGTTGTTGAAGGACAATGCCGGTCCGGGTGATCAAACCATCGTAACCGTCTCTCCTGTCTTCACTAAAACATCCTTTACCAATATAATTTGTCAAAATCACTTCCTTGTACCGATTCTGGCGAAGAGCATTTAGCATTTAGCTTGCGTGTGGCACGAATGTAAACAATGGCAATATAGCACTTTCGTCTTTTGGAATCAATGTGCGTCGGTCAGTACGGAGTTTGTGGACAACATAACAACATAACATAAAATGTTTTATCACAAAGACCAAAGTGCTATATCGCTACTGTTTACATTGGTGGCAGGTGCGTTCCCGCAAAATGTTCTGAGGCAGAATTGGTACAACGTGATTTTGACAAATGATATCGGTAACAGATGTTTTAGTGAAGCCAGGAGAGACGGTTACGATGGTTTGACCACCCAGACTGGTGCGGTCCTTTCAGTGAGACTTCCAGACCTTGGCAAAGAATTTGATTTCCTGGTCGTGGGGTGATTTGTCCGTCTTGCCGCTGGTGGCCATGGCCTCTGGAGTCACGAGTCAAACATACCAAACATACAAAACATTTATACAATCAATCATCTTCGTATGGGAAAATAAATAATAAAGCCCAGGTTTATTTATTTTGGGCGTGTTATTTTTATAAAAACATATTCACAAGAAGCATTACACACACACACACACACACACACACAAACACACACACACACACACACTCACCCAGGTGAGCAATGAACTCCTGTGCAGAGTCCATGTGCTTGAGCAGCCTCTTGAGGAACTTGTAGCAAAACCTTTTCTGCATAGAGGAAGAGTCCTGCTCCATGTCCTTCAGATCTCTGCCATGCACAACGCACACGACACACTAAGCACAGGAAGCTTGTGTGTCTTCTGTTGTAGGCACTCAATCATCCCATTAGCCTGAACTCAGGTCCCCCTCTAATGTCCATCCATGCACTTTTAAATGCAAATCTGCCCACTTACATTAGATATGCAAGCTCTGTTGACATTTTTAACAATCAACTGAAGACCTACTTGTTCAGGCAGGCATTTAGTTAATGTAGTATGTTTTGATCAATTTTTTTTGTCATTTTTAATACTTTTATTTATCTGCCTTTTCATTGGATTTCATATTCTGTTGAACTTATTTTAAACTTTAATGCCATACTGTAAAGCACATTGAGCTGCATTTTTTTGGTATGAAAGGTGCTACACAAATAAAAAGTATTATTATTATGATCATTATTATTATTATTATTATTATTATTATTAATAAATACAATACAAATGTATTGGCAGGAGGCCGACCTGCTGATGGCGTAGCCGCTGATCTGCAGGTACTTGAACAGCTCCTGGGCCTTCTCCCTGTCCCGGTGCTTCTCCTTGGCTGTCAGGGTGTCATAGGGGACCAGCAGAGGGTGGCTCCCGCCTCCTGCACAAACCACATCACAACGCGGCTCGACAATAGATCTGCTCCGTGACTACGATACATACTATACTAACATACAGACAAGCTCCGGGCGCTTCCGCTAGCAAGCAAACTAAGCAAAAATTCCACTTGGAAAGACAAGGGCGGATCCAATCGAACTTATTGGTACATTTGTCACGCACGTTACTTATTGCATCTCCCGGCGCTTTTCTTTTTGGATACTTTTATTCTGCGTACCTTTGCTGTTCAGCTCGCTTTTCTTCTTCTTGGCCCAGATGCTGTGGTAGTTTTCTGCGACTAACTCCACCATGCCCTGTAGTAACAAGCAGCAGTATCAGTCTCGGTGAAACCGACGAAATACCAATGTGGTTGTGATTTTGAGGTGAATGTGTATCACACCGTTACATGCATTACATTATACATTACATTATTTGGATAATTTTTTTATTTCAGACGTTTCTAGCATTCTGTGTTCCGAGGGACTACATAATAAGACGGTACTTTATTAATTTGGGAAATCAATTAATCAAGTAATTCGGAAATAACAAAGACCGACCTGCAGCTCTCTGGATAACGTAACGTTGTGCAGTTCTGCTGGAGCAGGGCTGAATCCCTCGGCCTACAGATTTAAAAAAAGCAAACATATAAAACAATTTTAAAAGACCTGGATTCATCAAATATGCATCATGAACATCAGGTTAAAGAATGAAGATGAAGACTATGTATTGAAGAGAGAGGGGGGGCAGAAGGACCCGCTGGCACCTGAGTGTCAGGGCTCTTGTGTTGCTTCTCGCTCTCCCGTTGCTGGAACATGGCCTCTCCCTCCTTGGTCCTCTCGATGCTCCAGCCCAGGGCCAGCATGCTCTTCAGGGACTCCTTCACTGGCCAGCGGTACGTCTCTCTCTCCTGTGCATCGCAGCGCACACACACACACACACACACACACACACACACACACCCACACACACACACACACACGCACACACACGCAGGGCCCATAGTGTTTACTCGTTACTTACTT
>OOFB01006619.1:25714-44642 GCA_900323305.1 Trachyrincus murrayi | reverse complement strand
TTTCTATACATGTTTATATTCATATTTGAAATGAGAATTCATAATCTATAAAAAAAACTTGCTGCTGGTGGGGGGGGATAACTTTCAAGATGTCATTGTAATTGTAATTACATGATCAAAGTGAGATATATATATATATATATATATATATATATATATATATATATATATATATATATAGTTTTACTATACGATCAGATTGATATATTAACTTCTAACCTAGAACATAATTTCTAGCATAGAACCTAACTTCTCACATACTTATGCGAGCAGGTTTTCTCGAGCATGAACTATACATAAAATCCAAATATCGCTCGCGCCTCACAGATGACAGCCTGCAGTCCTGTGTGAAGATCAAAGTCACGTCTTACAGGCCCGATATAGAGAAGCTCAGCAGTGATGTTCAGAAACAGAAATCACATTAAACAGGTGAGAACACTATCATTTAATAGGCTATTATTTTGCAAAAAAATATTTATTTTAGAACCTGAGCTGATGTAGTTGTGTTTTATGTTCTGGCTCGATGGCTGATTGCTGTACGTGGCTGAGGAAAAAACAGAAGAGGATGAAAACAAACTGAAATGGACTGAAGTCATAATTAAATACAAACTGGCCTATTTTTATGTTTACTCTTTTTAAAGCTATTAGGCTGCAGTATTATGTTTTATTTATTTAAAAGTGGGCTACTTTTTATTTGATTAATTTTCCACAATAATCAAATAGACCTGCATGGTTCTGTGTTTTATTTCAAAGTAGGTCTACACATGCCAGTGTTTTTTCTCCTCTTCATAAGAGTTTGAGGTTTTCCTTTGTTATATAAGGTAAAAACAGCAATAAAATTTCAACAGTTTTGTTTTTGTTGTTTTATAATTTCATAAATGCAACAAACTATAGTTCTTTTACAGTGGGTGACAAAAAAATTTGGAAATGAAAATATTATTATAAAAAAGAATAAAAACGAAAAATAACAATAGATACATACTAGAAATAAGCTTTTGAATAAATTCCAATCCCTCTGTATATATAGTATAACTATATATACAACTTTATAAACTGTGTTATCTTCATTTTAAGGGTAAAATAGGTTTTGCGGCTCCAGATTAATTTTATTTCGTGGGAGAGGGGCCCAAATGGCTCTTTTGATAGTAAAGGCGGCTGACCCCAGCCCTAGACTAATAGGGGAGGGGGTTGATTAGCGCAAAGAACAAAAGAGGCACATTTCACTCATTAGCAACAGTCACCTTTCTCAAGGAAAAGTAATGAAAAATTATGTGACACACCGAAACCAGATATATCAATATGACCCATTATAATTCAATGAATGCATAAGTCAACCTTATGCAAAGTTGAAACGTGATGTGAGGTATCCAGTTAAATTGCGTTTTAGTTAGGGACAGGGTACTTTGTAGCAATTTCTTTGTAGCAATAGAGACGAGTGCTGCTGCCCGACGGTTTCGCTTGGAAGCCCCGTCTACTGGGCAGGTATACACCGCTAGATACACAGCGTCTACCGGTGATCGCGTCTATAGTTCACCAAATCACATCACTAATTCAGAGCGTGAATCTGTTGAACATCCAATGTCTTTCTAACTTAAAAAAATGATGTTCAAACTGCATAAGCTGCTATTGACATGTGTGACTATTTTTATACACCACCACAGCAGCGCTATGGTGCTATACATACATTCATACATACATATTGTAAAACCTGTTCTACTCGCCAATAAACCCAATACAATACAAAAACTTTTTTAGGAGACTAATAATGTGTCAAGTTGCTTTACTGCTTGTGCGTGGTGAGCACATTCCGTTAATATATAGCTTCTTAAATGTGTACTAAAACAAATTGGCCACTCTTAATCTTTAAAATAGTGACAATAATACGAGACTGATTCATAAAATTCGGAGAATTCCGAAATGAGGAGATTTTCGAAATAGTCGGTCAATGGCAGGCTTATCCCCACAGCCTACATCCTGTCAGCCAAACTAGGCCCCTACTAATCCATAGCTATGGGGCTGATAACCACTGATAACGTCCATTCACTCAAGTGATAACGTCAAAACTGCATTTTTTTTCCTTGTATGATGCAGATCTTGCTGATTTGTCTGAGACCTCACAGCTTTAGATGTGCCATACATGTTTTCTCTCTCCAAAATACAAGTCCTGCAATTTTGGTTTGAAGTTTCTTTCCAAGAAGAGCAGTGTAGTTCAAATCTTCTGTCGCATTAGTAGCTCACCTGCAGATGTGGGTGGGTGTAGACCGGTAGCTCATGAGAGCTAGTGATGGGTAATCTTACTGTAGAATGCGCTGTCAACTTCCAGTTGAACACTGGCAAGTTCTGAGCACTTGCCGGCAAATTCAATTTTTCAACAAATTTTGCTTCTTTGTACTTGACATGGGGTCAGATTTTATTTAAATGTGTTGTAGGTAAGAGTTAAGAGCAAGTGCATGAATGCAACACTTCGATGGAGAAACGAAGGGAGGGAGCAGAGTGGTAGGGGACTTGGGTTGTTCAGTTAAAATTTTGCTCTTTTCCACTCTTTTCTGCTCTCTCTTTAGAACTTTAAAAACTGGGCAGCTCAGTGGCTCAACCCGCTAGTGTGCTAACCATGTAGGCAATACGCCTTGTAGTGACTCAGGTTCGGTTTCCACCTTCGGTCCTATGTCATTCCCTCTCTTCTTCAACCCATTTTCTTGTCTCTCTTCACTGTCTTGTGCATTCAAATATATATAAAAGAACTCTCAAATCTTTACAGCTTTATATCAAACCATACTAATCAAAGGCAAACTTCAAAGATAATATTCCAATACTATAAGGCATGGCAGTGGAAATATTTTACACCAACCTGACTGATGGTGCTCATGGCTCTCATGTAGCTTTCATTGCGTGAGCGGTATTGGGGCGAAGACAGCAGCATTTTGGGGTTGAGGAGGGTTTTGGGATCCAGAGTGTCCACACTTCTATTGATTGAAACCTCACTCACTGCACGCAAGTAGCTGTGGCTCCGAATCTGCAGCTTGGGTGAGTGCTCAGTTGAAATCCTGAAAGAAATGGAGATAACAGTAGTGTCCAACTGAAGCAGGTGGTTAACCCTTTATTTTCATACTCATTATACTTATAGTTTACATTTCGAGAGTGTAATTTCAGGACCACTGGTCCGTCAGACAAGAGCAGCAAGAACTAGCAAGAAGCAAGAAGAGTGAAACCGCTGAGATTTAAGGGAGTCGATTATGTAGAAATGTGATGTGACTGATGATAATCAACACTGATAATCAGTGAACTATAGTTCAGAGGGTCAGTGCTCGCCACTGCTGGGTGAGCATTCCCCCTTGTGATGTCACTAATGGGCAGATTTTCAAATGGCTAATAATGGTTAATCAACATCACACCTGGTTGTGAAATAGGGGCCCTTATGTGTGTGGCATGCCAGAAGCAAATAATGACATCCGGAGGACAATACATGTACATGCTATCTGTTTTAAAGTGACAATGTGTAGGATTTACAAAAACATTGCAAACACTTTTCTCCTCCCCATACGTGTCTTGACATGACCGCTCACACTTGCTACAGTTGCCAGAACTCACTCAATCATAACCAGCAGCCAAAGCCAACATGCTAGAGTCGTGTCAAAACTGAGCTGTCATGACATTTCTTCAGTTCTCTCCACCTCTCGCATTAAATATGAATCCTCTTTTTGTCATTTGCGTCCTTACATATGCACCGAGGTCTTTTTGCAGCTGTAGGTGTTGTTGGCTCCTCCATAGCAAGAGCACAACTAGTGCCGTGTGGTAGGGTGTGTGAGTCTCTGTCCTTTTATACTCCTCTACACAGGCCAAGCACACCCCCTGCAGTAACTACAAGTAAAGACCAGACTTCACTCCACACTGGAGTAAAATGTTGAAAATACAATGTATCAGGTATAGGGTGAAATTTAATTTATGTGAGTGTTGCTATTTGTAGTTATCAGCATGTACTACAGATATATCTAGGTCAAGGAAAAGTGGTCAGGAAAAGACATAGGAAGTAATTTTTTATTCGACTATTCGAACGTAACCCGTTTGACTTCATGGCATTTATGTGTGATTTTGCACCCCCTGTGGGCAAAGTGGTGCCTAGCGCTTAGCTGAGCACTTCGTCACCCTGTGACGTCATTTTTTTAGTTATCTAGAACAAAAATCATACTTGTTAAGGGGGATGTCCTTTATGTGCATACCAAGTTTCAAGGGCATGGGACATTCTGAAGCGGAGTTGTGATTGACAGAATAATGTTGGCACATGTATATCATTTTATTTACGCATTACTCTGCCAATAATTTTTTTTTTTTAATCCATAAATATCTTAAATACCCAAAAGTGTCACTTGTATATATTTAGTATTCAGTATTTAGAAATCCTAAAACTTTCACTGCACAGCAAAATCTATCCTGCCTATATCCAAAGTTGGAGCATTTGACTTTGACCGCAAATTATAGTGCTTTACGTGCTTTACCGGGTTACATATATATGACAAATTTGAACTTTTGCCCAATCACAGGCTGGGATATGGGCGTTACATTATCATAATATAAGAATTCCTACAAATAGGTATCCACAGTTTCACTGTGAATACCTAATTAGTAAATCTTAAACATTGACACCTTAAAGGAGCGGGAGGGTATGTTTTTTGGGTTGTTTATTTTCAATTGAATTTTCATCTTGTCCTCTTCCGCTCTTTTCCATTCTCTCTCTTTATAACTCTTAAATCTTACCTACAGCACCTTTAATATTTGTACAGTCCTTTAGGTAATGGTAAATGTTGATAACAATGAAGGAAACAGCAAAGGAAGAATATAATTAAGGCAACAGAGAAATAACTAAACTGAATAGGGGGGGGTCTTACTGTAGTGTGGTCATCTCAGTCAGTGAGGGTTGCGTGGCTTTCAGGTAGCTTGCCCGACGTGCCTGCATCTTGGGTGACAGCTTCGGGCTTCCATCCGAGTCTCCACTGTCGTCACAACTGTCGTCCGCCATTGCCTTTACATAGCTGCCACTCCTCATTCTCCTGCAGGGTATATCATCCTCTTCACCCATTGGTGAGAATGTGCTCCATTCATCCTGTGGCACCTGGTTGGGCAAAAGAGTCAGAATATAACAGACAGTCAGATTAATCGATGAACTACCCTGGGTCTCCATAGAAAGGTCCCTAACTCCCCCTGGACAATCCCTGGCACCAATCTGGCTAACCAAACAGTTCAGACTGTTCAATCCTGTTAAAACATGTTTACGTGCAACAGAAAAGACATAATAGCAGGATGCCAAACAGATAGAGCAATATCGACATATAATAGACTAAACCATCATCTGTTAGATGTATTAGTCTAACAGAAGTCATTCCCACATTCTCTTTCATGTCATTTCTCTCTCTGGCGCACACACACACCACTACATTTAGCTAATTAGCTAATTGAGCATACCGCTTGTCATCTGTGAATTGCAGATATGCTGCCCTTCTGCCACCACACAGGACACATTCAGAGCCTTGACTGTCTTGATATCCTAACCATGAATATTGCAAACAGGAGTGGAGACAAAGCTTACAACAGCAAGCTTGGTGTTCTCTCGCAGTTACTCAGAATCTCTTCAGAGCCTTGACTGTCTTGATATCCTAACCATGAATATTGCAAACAGGAGTGGAGACAAAGCTTACAACAGCAAACTTGGTGTTCTCTCGCAGTTACTCAGAATCTCTTGGCTTGGCCTCTAGTTATTTGTTTAACGTTTATTTAATGAGGTGAGTCCCATTGGGGAAAAAAAACATTGTGCAATTATCCAGACTGTCCAGTTCCAAGTTCCTTTTAAATCCAAATGCCCAGGTAAGTATAAATGGATATTTCAATCATCATTGTGACTTTGTTTGTTGTTTGTACTGTTTCAGGACATACTCATAACTGCCAACAATTGCAGATCCATGAGCCCTTCTCTCCTGAGTTGCACAAACACAAATATTGCCACAAATATTTCACACAATCCTTTTTATGTTGACTCGTCACCGTAGGGTATTTTTCCTTTTTGGATTTCCTTGTTTTTGCAATTGACGTAGGCTATTAATTTTTATTTTACTCAGCGAGTAAAAAATGCTGAAGATCCGAAGCCTTGGATCCGAACCGTAAAAATAAACACTATGGACTGCAATTACATTGTATTATAGTCAGGTGGGTAAAATACGAAGTCCAAACCGGATTAAACCCCCCATTATGTCTAAGCTGCTGTAGGTAAGAATCGAGAGTTGTAAAGAGAGAGCAGACGAGAGCAAGATTTTGATACGAAACAATCAAAAAACGTCCCCTCCCTCCCAATGTTTCTCCGCCATTGAGAAATGTTGCATTTTACGCAAGATGGATTCCCCGAACCAATCAGGGAAAAGATGCCCTGATTGGTCAGAAACAAGCCGAGAGCGGTCTAAAATCTAAATTCCCTCATACAGAGGCAGGGGCAGTCGACTCGAAACACAACAAGATATTCTCACAGTGAATTTCACTCGCTAATAGCTGATGGATGGCTATGCCATTTTTAACAAATTACACTAAAATCTTAAATCTTAAAAGACACTAAAAAGTACAGAGGTTCAGTATCCAGCTCTAATTGACACATTAGAGCTTGTTCTCCAATCAGATGCTTTTGGTGCTGTGTTGTAGAAGGGCTGCAGAGCACAGAAGAAACAATAACTAAGCCAAGACTGAAGAAGTTATTTGCAGACAAACTTATTTTATACGCGATTCGGTTTGATCGCTGAATGTTCCATTCGTTGAGACGCCGCCGGTTCAGTATTCTGATCAATCACATAGTTAGGAATGTTGCACAAATGGAATCATTATATCCGTGTAGCAACCACGCATTGCAATAAAATTATCAATACAGTAACAACGCAGCCTACTAGTACTACAATAACAACAGCAACAGCAGCGATGGCTGCTCTTTTTGAGATAGATGGAAGAGGAGGAAGACGAGCTGAATTTGATGGAAGTAGAGGAAGAGGGGTTTTTAGCTATTCTCTGTCTCATTGGAAAGAAAAATGGAAGAGAAGGGCATAAGTGGTACGTGCATCCTCTCAACACAACTAGGCGAAAGGAGGGAGAGTACAATCTCTCCACAACAAGATGGGGTCTACTACTGTATGCTCTATTGTCATGAGGTTGCGTGACATCGCCCAGGATTTCTGTAATCTCTGGAACTTCCCCAATTGTCTTAGGGCGAATGACAGGAATAATGTAACTATGAAAGCACCACCAAGAGCTGGAAGAGATTACAAAGGCCACCACTCCATCGTCGAAGCGCACTACAACTTCACAAGGGTGGATGTCAGAGCATACGGCAGAGAAAGTGATGGTGGGGTGCTCCAGGAGTGCACTTTCGGGTCGGCTCAACAAAACCTCAAGATCCTAAAAGGATACTTCAACCAAAACATCAACAGACCAGTGAGTCTATGAAAGTATGGTTTTGGGGTGATGTGAATGTGAATTATGTGGTGGGTTATTTTACCACCTAGTGGTGGTATAATTATCTGGCTTGATAGACGAACCTGCAATAGGGTAGATACGTTAGGTAGGCCTATTATAATAGACAACAAACATTGCTTACCTCAGGGAGTGGGATGGTCATGTTCGTTGCGGTTCCGTGATGTTTGAGGTGACCATCGAGCCATTGTAAACTAGTTAAAAGCACAGGAATAGTCATTTTGCCTCCTGGGTCTCCACTCCTGGCACCCATCACTCTCCGATGTGCTTTTGCAAATTTGTCATGGCGGTTTTCCCATTTCTTGCAACAAATATTGTCATCAGTGTATAGTGTGCACTGTCCGATCTCCATTAATTTAATGCCATCAGGCTGTATTCATAGTCCCTCAAAGAAGGATTTCTTTATGTGTTTATATCTCCTAACCAAATCTCTTCAAATGTATCCATCAACTTATTATTATACTTCTTATTACTTGTTATAGTTTGTTATAGCACAACAACGGTAATTATTGGATTGACAATGACGTGGGGTCTCCATGGACACAGGAAATCAGAATTCCAACTAAACAAAATGTATACCGCTCACCTTCAATTTTGGACCAATCACTCACAATTTTTGCATTGCCGTCCTCTGCGGGGATTTTGGCAAGTTACAAGGAGGTGCAAGAAGTGGCGAGGTATGTATTTGTTTGTTTTCACCGCAGTATTTTCCGCAAGAAGTATGCTGCCCACTTAAGAACATTGTAGAAGAGGAGGGCTCTCTTGATGTTAGGATTCCTAAGCCTGGCTTCCTGATAGCATTCTCTCAGTTTCTGTCTGTGATGAATCTATTGGCGTTTTATTTCTTCTTTTTCTTCGGTGTTTGATTTAATTATTTTAGCCATTTTTGCTTCCTCAGTCAGTTTCACTGTTATCTTCCGCCTGCCCCTAGTTGGCTGTTCAATACTCTAGTGGTTTATTTTTTTGTTACTCCCTATTTATTTGTTTTTGCTTCTCCACTGACAGTCCTAGCTATGCTTACCTACAGATCCATGTAAATCCTAATTATACTATTTTTTAGACGTTTTTAAGTTCTAGGATGTGATTTAGCTATTTCCATTTGCTTGACACTTGCTTGACACATTTTTTATATAGAATTAGGTAACACTTAATATTATTTGCACTATTAGGCAACATGGCAGTTAATGCAATAATTATATAGTTAATGTAAGACATTATTATACTGTAATAACATAACTAAAATGGAACCATTATGAATTGAAGTCAATGTGAAGGTGTTTTGTATACAGTGTATCGATAAATAAATGCATGAAATAACATTCAAATAAAAAATTGGATTATATTTAGGGAGGACATGTTAAAGCTGTGACCACTGATATCAGCATTGTTTGTTAAAAATACAAAAAGATGTCTGATCATGATATTTTGACAGAATCTGAAAACACAACTTCAATAGGCAGAATATTATGGGAAATACTGTTTGTATATTTACAAAATGTTTTTACCCTTTTTTGGGCAGAGGACAGGTAAAGCTACATGGACTTTACAGACTTTACATGTAAAGGACTGTTCTACCGGCACAGCCAAGTTTTTAGTGTAATCATAGTGTGATCATAGTGTCCCAATCTGTCGAAATGTACCCACAAACCAAACAACAATGCTCCGAATAAACTACAGACGCGAGTTGTATAATATTGTCAATTTACGTCCATGGTGCGGGTCAAGCGTGAGTCAAGTCGGACATTACGGGAACTTGTTTACATCCGGACGAGAGAGCGTTCCAAGAGGCAGATACAAGCTCGGCTACTTTTGTTTGTATTTTATATTTCTCGACCTGTGGACTATGTGGATAACATCATGCCGTCATACAGGATATCGATTTGCTAAAGCGGCTGCCATCACATTTCACATGTAACTATTGAGCGTAAAACAGTGGTTAGTTGTAATGGAGCCCAACATATTACGTAAAAAAGTATATGCATGTCCGAATTTGCATTTCAATAATAATAAAGTCTTTAAAACACATTTGCTGACCGTCTTCAATCCTGTCCGCGTTACTATAATATATCCATGGTCTGTCAGAGTTGATAACAGAGATTGTGCCAGGTCCCGCTTCCACATCAGCCGGTGGGTTTGTATCGTATCATGGACTGGTCTGTACTGTCTTCTGTAGCTGCCGCAGACATTGTAATCCTCGTCTTCATGATATAAATGCCACACCGTAATCTTCATAAGCCTGCTGTGGTTTGGTTTCGCTAATACTACATGAGTCAACGCTGAAAATGGTAGTTTAGTAACGGCAATACTGCATTAATGAACATCGTGATAAACCTATTTGCAAACTTCCGTGCTGCATGTAGGCTATACAAGCATTGCTACTTTATTCATTGAATGAGATGTTGAAAGTGCACGAGTAAACTCTAACAATTAGTGGTTTTCGCTGTAAGATTTCCTCTTTTGTGCTCAAATAAATATCCGTCATCTGTTGACGGCTGAAGTTAGTCCTCATTAGATCCGTAGACTGGTATTCATTGCTGGCAGCCATTGTAAAATCTTGTGTAGCTCTTCAGGCTAACAACAAGGCAACTGAATCTCATGGAGCCAAACTCTAAGCTGAATGGCCAGGGTGATTTTGCCAGGAGGGGAGGGCACTGAGAAACTGCTTGTAGTTTTTTGAAAAACCGGAAGTCCCGGGAAAAATCCATTTGCCGGGACATTCCATGGAATGAAAATAGCCGTGTTTTGATCCACAGAACGCATTTATAAGCAGTTTTTTAATTTGTAGGCTTTTGTCACTTTTCCTTGAAATTAAACTTTCTAGGTATTTTAATCATTATGAATTTTTTGATTTATAGCACAAATAAAATTTTTCTAAATAGGACATTTGTCCCTTATCTCAAGAACTTCAGGCCAGAGAGGGCAGCCACGCATAAAAAGTTACTTACCTCTGTTGAGAGCTTAAGATCAGCCACATTCTTCACAGGAGGCTGGGCCTACAAAGAAACATGAGTAGTATCACCTTGTACGGGAGGAACAACAAGCCATTCAGTAGCCTGACTGAGGAGTTCATGGTAACCCGTGCAAGAGAGGTGCTCCAATGTTGAGACTCAGCTGACAACAAAATCTGCATGGCCTGCATTGAAGTGAGGACCGAGAGGAAGTGTAGGGCACAGGATGCAGTCAATGAAGCCAAATCATGGCTACGGCACAGCCTTTTGGTGGGATCATAGCATTTGGACAGGCAGGGCTTGATAGCATCCCAAGAGCTCGCTACAATACCTCCTCCTGGCTGGTCCAGGAGGAGGTACGAGCTGGGATGGAGGAAGGGCACTCCAGTAGGATGCCGCAGCAGGGCACATGGACCAGATGGACCGAGAGCCATACCGCATAGAGTTGGTCTACGATGTCCTCACCAGCCCATCCAACCTCTTCAGCTGGGGCATGGTCAAAACACCAGCATGCCCTCAGTGCCAGAGAAGAGGAAGAAGAAGAGGAATACTGGAGCACACGCTGAGCTGCTGTCCAAAGGCCCTGGGAGATGGACGTTATTGCTGGTGTCACAACCAGATGCTGAAGGCAATAGCAGATGCCATCTGCACTAGAATCAAGCAGGGGTTTGTGAGACAGTGGGCCTCCCTTTAGAGAAGACTAAGTCAGTGACGTTATATTAAAATATTCCCTCAAAATAAAGAGTTCGATTTTTTGTTTAACACTGAGGGAAATTTGTGCTTAAATGTTGTTCTAATTTATTTTACAATTTGACTTATTTCCAATGTAATCCTTGCTGGTGCTATGGGGGTGCTTAGCTATTAAGCAGGAGTGCTCTGCAATTTAAAGTACACACACACTAGGCAAGAAATATGGGATATGGATGTTTTGTTCACACACAGTACCTCATACCTACAAACACATCCCAGTATTCACTTTTGGATACTTACTGCCTACCACAGCTAGCAAACTCCTTCATAAGACCTCTAGCCCCATATGTGACAAATGCAATTACTGTGTCACATAGTGATCACATTGAAAATAGTAATGTAGAATGCAGATTTGGCATTTTACCTAATTCTGCATTTGGGTTTTTGATAATATGCCAATGATCCGCATTGTTATCTGGTTCATCAGAACTTGTCTCTTAGCTGGAAATAAACATCTACAGCATATATACATGATAATAGCTAGCTAGACAGGCAGATATATACGTATATTAACAGCAGATCAATGTTTTGACAGCATGTCAAAATATGTGATGGTTTGAGATTATCAAATAACGTTTCTCAAAATAATCCTGGAATAATCCTTATCATACATTAATTGCGCACATACATTAATGGCGCACCTCACACTTTGAAAACCTAGCAAGCATGAGGCTAACTATGAGGACCTGGAAGGCGAGTGTCTGAGGAATGGATGGCGGGCACAATGTTTGCCAATAGAGGCTGCAGAATAGGGCCTTCAAACCTCTGCACACAAGAAAGGCCATCAGAAACATCACAGAGATGGCCTTGAGATAGCTGTGGACCAAGAGGGGTGATCCGTGGTCTGCAAAAGCCACTTGGACACAAGCTGGGGCTTGTTCAATCCCGGCTGCATTGCCTGGGTGAGGGTGTATGATAGTTGAAAGACCCGAAACACCCTGTGACCCCAGGTAACATAATAGATGATGTGTCCAAGTGCATCACAGGATGCATGAAACAACCAACAATTAATTTAATTTATACAGCACTCATTCATTCATTCAAGCATTCAAAGTGCTGTTCAGGGCAGAGGTGAGCGAGCAGAAAAAAAAGTATTTAAAAAAAAGACCCCAATATCACTGCCAATAGTTAATGCATTGTATTCTGCCTTTTTCATATTTTGAAGAGAATTGCAGTGAAAATAATTATTTCATACACTTCAACGTTTTCAAAAACATACTTCTATAACATACTGACATACTACATGCATTTTTTATTGTATATTTGAAATTGTATTTATTAAAATTCCAAAGAAAATATTTTAATTATAATTTTTACCTGTATATTCATGACACTACGGATATGGAAGCAAGTTGAAGTGACAGGCGTGCTAATCCAACCATAAAATTTTACGAGCACAACATTTAGAAGATATTCGATATTGAACAGATAATCACACTACTACTACTGTACTAAAGCAATCTAAAGCGGGGAGATCAGAAGTCAAAGTACAGTGGGTTTAGTAGTGTTAAAGGAAAACTAATCTTGGATCCAGCAGTCCTACTATGTAATAGCAGAACTTCTGGGGGGAGACGGCACAGAGCCTGGGCCGGAAACCCAAAACTGAAAGGGCAGACTTACGCCTTGTTTCCTGTTTCGTTACAGAGATTTCTACCAAAGAGAAACTAATTTACGCGAGTGGATGAAGCTTTCAGAAGGGGATTTTAACAAGTGTATTTCTATATTGGCAGTCTGCATGGTGTTGATTTGAAACCTTTAGAGACACTTTTGTACAGTTTACTAGTGCTGGCCAAGTTTGTGTTAGCCAATTATGCGCTTACAGATCCCCACCTCCAGCAACATGATTGGTCGAAACAAATATAACCAAAGAAAGTGAAACGGCCCACTCGCCCAGATTTGAGCTTGTCTGACGTTAGATTATTAATCTAAAGTCTAATTTGCAAAACTAAAGGAAAACCAAACCCTAAAACAACTTATTTTCGATGAAAAGTGATGTAGGTTACATATTAGTGCTATGGATTAATCCTGGTCCAAATGTCGACTTAAATGCACAAAGTTTTAAAAGCGTAGGTTAAGTTTTGGGTTATCAATGATCATTAAACAATCCTGCCAATGCAATGTGCCATTTTTGGATGTACACTTCCCACACCCCTTTTGTACAGACTGATTGGAGGATGAGAATGGTTCTAACTAATGTGTGTAAAAGATATCAATAATGTTATGATTTAGATTTATATCATCTGTGTACAGAAGTGTATTGCATTCATTTTCTAAATAAAAAATGATATGTACATCGTTCCGTTGTCACCCATCCGCGCAAGGGCTAAAACGCACGAGAGTGCGACTACTATGCAGCTTTAACTATGTACCGGGCAGTTTAGCTAGCATTATCGCCCATGAGCATCAGCCTGTGGTGCGTTGGAGTTGCTCAAACTAGTCAGAGAGAGAGCAGATGGCAGGCACGCTCCGATTCGCCTAGCTAAAAGTTCCCAGCATTAAGTTCTTCAAACTGTCATATTTTCCATCATTCGGTGAGTTATTGAGAAGACTCACCACCTCTGTGTCACAGTGGTGTTGCCCAGTGCCACGACGACGTAGTAGTACTTTGTGCTGTGAGGAGACTTCCCTTGTATATCTTTGAGGGGCATGGAAAAGTCTTGCATAATATTTACTATGAAGGTTAAAATATTGCAATTGTTCCAACTGTGGAAGTTGTGAGGTAACAAATCAAGTTTCAACAAAACGTGTTGATGGAGATTAGAAAGGTTATTAATTAGAAAGCTGACATTGTAATTGTATAAGAACACTTCAGACCACCATTTACGATGTATAATCAGCGACGTCACTTGTGACCATGTCAGACGTGATAATAGCGACGCATGTAGGTGGCGATGTACTTATCAACGACCTGGCGACATACAGGCGTACAAATCCTCTTTTCTCACGTAAATGTCACACGACAGTCTCCTTCTGGTGCGCTTCCACAGGAGCCGTAATTTTGATGCTTCCCATTCATTTTCTATAAGTAGCTGTGCAATGCATTCTGGTAGCAGTGTATTTCGAGAGACGAGGCTCTACATTTGCATAAAGTTGAGGTCTTGGCTACTTTATGCAAAGCAGGGGCGCCCAGCGCAGATTCAGCAACTGTATGGTTTATGTCTCGCCTCAAATGTGGACAAGGACAGTCCAACGAGTGAAAGTGTCAGGTGCAGCCAGGAAGTGTCCAATGCTGGGAAGCAGCGCGACCCCTCGCGTCCAAAAACGCCCCTGTGGAAACGTACCATCATGGGTTGGCCCTGAGAAAAGCATAGCTGTCCCTTTTTTTGCCTGTGCATATGGATACACCATGCATTTCGCAGGCGAAACCATGAATCACAATCAGAATCAGAAACGGTTTTATTGTCAAGTATCTATTAAAATACAAGGAATTTTCCTTGGTTCGTGGTGCACAACAATAAACATAAGGACAAAGACAGGCAGGAACTGCAAAAAACAATAAATATTAATAAATGTAAATGTAAATGACAAATTATAAATAGAAGATATGAAAGAAAGTGTTTTAAGAATAAGTGTGATGTGTCAATAAGTGTAAGTATGAGAATATGTGCAATACAGAATATGTGCATGGTGTGCGTTAATGTAACGCATAAGTCAGATGTCATAAGACATAAGTGGGGGTCAGGATAAGAGTCAGAGGGGGACCAGGGCCTTATTGATGAGGCCAGTTGCATCCTAAGTCGTTAATGTTAATTATCTTGGGTTAAATCAATGTTGGTAGTGCATAACATAAGCATATATTATGCTGTATATGTGTGTATATATGTTTTGTGTCAATTATATAGTGGTGGAAATTGTCAATATATAATATGTAGTGGTGATCTGCCACATAATGTACAATTTTAAGAGACTTGATCATGAAAGAATGTTATGTTATGGCATAAAATGCATGTCATGTATGTATCAATTTACTAATATTTTACAAAGTTAGTAAATGGGCTAGCCTAATATTCAGCTTTTTAATGAAAGAACAAAAACATTGAAAAATAGCCTTTAAACTTGACAGAAATAATGAATATATATATTTATATATATATATATATTGCAATAATTATCGATATCGACTGATAATTTTTTTTTGGCCATATCGCCCAGCCCTGACTGAAGTTCAACTTTTGTCCCACCCCTTCAATGCGCTGCAAGCCCCCACGCGAGCCATCCCATAAATCCGCCTCCCATTACAAAGTGAATGGGAGGCGTTGCCAATCGCGAGGCATCGCGCTTGGTGGGGCCGGCCGGTGGCCCCATCAGAGGCGAAGTCACGCAGGTGGCGCGCGTTCGGCCATGTGATTGGACAATGAATATTCAGTGAGTACTGGCGGACTCGTGTTGAATTTAATTTCCAGATTTTAAGCATTTTCCATCAACATTATAAACTCTCACAAGCAGGAGCTTACATTTGTGACATCTGGTGGGGCTGGCTCATCAGATAATATAATATAATAAACAGCATTTATACTGTGAAGACGAGGATTACAATGTCTGCAGCAGCTACAGCAGACGGTACCGACCCGGTACCGATATGGAAGCGTGTGCAAACCTAACACAACAGACTAGTTTCTTGCTGTGATGAAAGTGCCATGGCACAATCTCCGTTATCAACTGCTACCGACAATGGATGTACTATGAGAACGTGGACAGGATTGAAGCTCAGTGAGTGTGTTTTAAAACACTCAATGCCATGTTGGACCGATACTTTCTTTAGGATACGGTGATATGGCAAGTAACTATGACAAATAAAGTTGTAATGATTCATAGCTTGTCGTTTTTTAGTCATTATTTAGTCAAATATGGACATTTGTATACATCTCTATGTGTTCATGTTATACTTTGGGTTCGTAGTAAGATTATTTGAAGGAGGCGTGGCTAGGTAGATGTCAATCAAGCATTCCATGGACACTCCCACACAGTCCTGATCATAGCGAACAAACATTTATAATATTTATGAACGTTTATTCATACTCAAATGTTGGTATATGAACAATAAAGCACTTTTTCACCATCAGTGTCCTGGCATGATAAATATGAAAAATGCATATGAAGTTCAGATGACAACATACACGTTGATTTAGCCTTACTTTGAGAATGACAATATGTAGAGATCATCTTGAAATATAGGTGATTATTTTTATTTAAAATCAATACAGCGAAACAACTTCAAATGCGATTTAAACTCGAGTAGAAGCAACAGATTTAATAGGGAATCACTATCACTGTATAGACTACTGGTAGCCTACTGAACGTGTTTTGAGAGGCAGCTGGCAGGCAGCTGGAGAGCTAGAGAGCTGGAGAGCTGAAATCATTTAAACTTCGAAGCGAGTCCCCTCCGCGGCGCTTTCTTTATAGGAAAACAATGGAGTGGGTTGTGCACAGTGTCCGACCGCGTTTCAAGTGAACATGCCTTTACCATATTCAACTCCAAGCCAGCACTTGCACTGCTACAATATTATGTAAATCCACTGATATTTTCTGTGGTGACTATGATTCGGTTTGTGAATGTTTCTTAACTTTTTGTGCTTGTTGTATAGCCTAACGTCAAACATTTTGTAACGTTATACATTTAAATTATGTATTAGCCGGGCTAATACATAATCACGTTTTTCAGCAGTGTTTTTTTTCCCGTCAAAATTAGTTAGTACCTGCTATAAATAATCCAGCTCTCCCATAGCTCCTCCAGTCAGAATGTTCTGGCGCCGCCGCCGATCACGGCAACTATAAAGCCAGCTTTACTTCCACAAACAATTAGGGTGGGCACAAATTGTTGCACTGTCTCCCACGTGGGCAACTAACCTATCACATTCAAGGAAAAAAAACTGTGGACAAAAAAACTCTAGCCAAACTAGATAATTGCTATTTATAGAAATATAAACTAATATATAATAATATAATAATATATAATATATAATATAAACTAAATCTTTGCAATATGAAACAGTTATTTAGCATTTGGTCATGGAGTTACACATTTCCTCTGAGCTCATCTCATTTGGGGTTCAAATGGTTTCAACACAAGCCGGTGCAACATCGGACAGCGCACTCAGATGAATAAAAAAAACAACTAGCCTATTCAACATTTGAAATGCACTCGGTAAACTCTTGCATGTTTATTTTAAGCACTTTGCTTTGACTGCGAGAATACAATTTTTTAACTCAACATCAACGTCTCCATCTACTATCTGCCCCATATTATGAGAGAAAACCATGCGAACCATGCCCGAGTCCACTTGAAAAGGTGGTCTTGAGTACGGTTCGTATCAGCTGTGAAAACTACTGTACCAAAACACGGAAGTGGACTACTATTCTGCATATCTGCGTATGCACGCAGCACATGCCAATCTCATCCTCTGAACTGCAAGGCCATAGCTGATAAAATAGGAAGGCAGGCGAGAGGGTCATTCTTGACATTGTCTCCAAAATATCAATAATAGCAGGCATAGTGCGAAGGTCGACTCCATTTTATGGGCTTGGGATCTTACGATAGGCCACGGCACGCTTTTCTACACTGGAACGACAATATAAACAAATGTCGTGTAGTTGACGCAAGTGTACTCTTCTTCTTCTTTTTTGTGTTTATTGGTAGCTCACAAACCAACTAGGTGAATACTGCCACCTACTGGATCGGAGTGTGTAGATACGTGTACTCGGTACGGAACAACATTACTAATGTGAAAGCTGAGCGGCGTGAGAGTGGAGAGGGGGGGCAATCATACTTGGGCACGGTACGAACAATTTTACCTAATATGTAAATGCCCTGTGTCTGACTAGGCCTATATAGTTATAGGAACGAACTAATAATAATGAATCAAGCTGTTGAGAACTCCATACTCAAGACTGACACAAGAATGCAGTTATTATAATGTTAGGCCTATATATTGTACACTTTGAGAGACATATTCGTTTGAGAGACATTTAATATATTTGGTATATGCCTACTTAATATAGGCCTATTGTATATAATAGGCTTGTATAAAGACGGAACAAAGTTATATTTCACATTAGTGCCATCATGACTGATGTCCTTCTGCGGACCACAGGCTTCGCCGTCACCTTCGTGGGCGGGCATTTAATCTTGTGTCTTTTTTTATCTTGTGCGGGTGGGGCTCTTATTTTTTTTCCGCAAGGCTGTCCCCTCACGTTGTTTTTCCTGCAAGTGGTTTTTCACACGCCTGGGGTGTATCCGGTATGGCAGCGCCGGTGTGAGTGCTCTAATTTAAAACTCGATTATCATAAAACAAAAAAGGTTGGTTTGTACATTGTGCAAAGTTTCAATGAAATTGCACCACAGCACTAGCGCTATTCAAGAGCAAGAAAAACACACACGCACTATTCTGGATTACGGATCGCCATGGGTGTGCCACAATGTAAAAATTGTGAAAATAAAAAAAACAGGAGTTACACAGGAAATGTTGCCTGGTGGGTACAAAAAAGAAAGTGGGAGTTGCTAAGCAACCACCTGCACGTTCAAAAATAAGAGCACTAACAACAGAAAAGAAATTAGCAAGATTTTAAGATTTGATAAGTTATCTGTCACACACATTATTTTATCCTTATTATCTGTTACCTTTTATGCGATATGATTGTTTTTTAACAGGGGGGGCGCCCAAAAAAATGTGTCAAAGGGGGGCCTGACAAAAAAAGTTTGAGAACCACTGATCTAGACATTCGATATATCTATA
>OOFB01006619.1:0-20087 GCA_900323305.1 Trachyrincus murrayi | reverse complement strand
TGTCTGAGCCGGTTTCAGCTGTTTCGGGATTGGGCGGGGTTGGTTCCAAGTTCCATCTAAACTAAATCATGAAGCGGATAACGTTTCCGCAACTGACATTGCTCTCTGTTTTTTTGAGCTGATATTTCAGCCTCAATATCAGAATCCATAGACTTAAAGTGTTGGAAATAATCCAATATGTTTTATAAACTTTGTTATGCATAAGTCATGCATAAACCTTGTAATTTGCCCAACAACTCGACAAAGGAGAAGTACAGAGATAAGAACATATTGCACAGTCAAAAACACTGAGCAGATGCCTTATCTCAAAAGGAGAAGCTAGCACAGGAATGCGTGGACAGCAACGTTCAAACAGCCAAGGTGGTCCACAGCGAAATTGTGAAACTGCATGGGAAAGTCCCACCTACAAGACGTTGATTGGCTCGGCGAAAATTCAGGCCAAGCCAAGTACCACTCAACCGACACCAAACACTGAATTGCAGAACATTTTAAAAAAGTGGCTGGGGATTCAGGGGCTGGAACCAGGCTCAAGTCTTGATTATTCTCCTGCTGTTGAAACATACAATAACCCAGGCCATGATATGCAATATCTCCATACTCCCTCAGACTGTAAGACTAGATCCAGGCTTGGCATTCTGCAGTTACATGTACGCAACATGTTGGCTTAAATGGATGGAGTTAGGATCTGGCCTCAATCAACTGATGCTAATGTTATTGTGTTTTCTGAAACCTGGCTCAGATCTGATATTCGTATTGATGGTTGCAATGAGTACTGCACTGATCGACTAAAAAAAGGTGGTGATGTGGCTATTTATGTGAAGACCAAATACATTGTGTGATAATGTCTGAAACTATCTGCAAACAATTTGAATGTCTTGCTTTGAATCTTACTTTATCAAAGGGGCTCTATAACTGTGTTATAGACCCCCTTCTGCTCCTGCTGATGCATTAACTTCTCTGACACATCTTATGTCGAAACCTCACTAAAGTGAATTGACATAGGCGCAGTTTGCATTGGTTCAGTGGCTCACTGAACCCCTTAGTGGCCGTAGTCAAAAATGCATGTAGGGATTTAAATATTATCTGTATTTTTTATAATAACATAATTAATAATTTATTGTAATGCCTTGCTCTATAATAATAAATACAAAGGGTAAACTAATTGTGTGACTGTGATTATTTTCATAAAACATTGGTTCTGGTCTAATTCTGTGGTATGGCAGACTGCATGGGCACTCTCACATGCGCACCTGACAGGCAAAGAAGGAGAGGTACGCGATTCTTCAGCTCACCACCACTGCCTTGAAAGAAGACTTTTTGACATGATCAAATAATGGATATATCGCTGTTTCTTTGCGAAAAAAACAACACCAGCTGCTAGGCCCAGAAAAGAAACTCCATATTAAGACGCCATGGGGTAGGTCTCTCAACGAGCCTGCAAAGCTCATCTCTGGAGAAATGCAAATAGCTGGGATCTGTATCTGCTTTGCTGTTGGGTTCAGTTTGCCGTTTGTGCAGTTTCTATGGCTATTCTCGCAATATTCCATCCTCATTGGACATATTAGTCGGGATATTAAAATGCACCTGCTAGTATCCTAACTATAAATTTTAGTGTAAACGAAGCCTCTGTTGTACACTTTTTTTTGTGAACCCCAACCTTAAAGTTCAAACTGAGCCTATGTGAATTGATCTTGGCCAGTGACTTAAACTGGTTGGTTAAAGCTGGTGTCTGATGATTTTGAACTGTGTTGTAATCTTACCCAGGTGACTTGCCCACCTGTCCAAATCACAAATAGCCAGAGAAATCTACACTTATTTATCGGATATTGATGAATGCCTATCACACATATTCTGCTACTAGTGTATTCTGTAATGACCATTGTGCTGTTGTTGCAGTTAGAATTACTAAGGTACCCAAGAATATGCCATGTTTTATTCAAAACTTTTGATCAGCAGGCCTTTTGTCATGATTTGTTTTACTTTGATTGGGGCAAGACTGAGCTTATACCTGATAATAATAATCTCTTGTACTTTGTCAACAAACATGCAGCCTTCTGCAGATTCAGAGTTAAATGGTGGGACAACCTATGGTTCTCTGCGGAGCAGTGACTACTATTTTTCATACACGCAATCTAGCCTGGGCTAAAGCAAGGAACTTAGGAGCTGATTGGCTGCTCTTTAGGCAACTGCAAAGCAAGTGTACAAAACTGAAAACCTAAATGACCCAAAGAAGACTATTAAGGCGGTCTCTTGAAGTAGCAACCGATTCGCCGGCTTGTATTTTTAAGGATTCTGTTGCTGTTCAGGACAAAACTGAAATGTTGAAATTGTTTAAATGAGCACTTTATATCATCTGGCAAGCTATTTGATTCAGTAAGCATATCCCTGTACAACCCAGTGAAAATTAACCAGTGAGAGCTGACCAACATTCTTGCCATTTTCAGTACAGAAGGTATATTAAAGCCCTAGATCAGAGACAGCCTGCAGGCCCGGATTGGCTCGATCCCTACTTTTTTAAACTGGCAGCTGATTTCATAGCAGGACCAACATACCTTTTGAATTTCACCAGGACTAGTAGTGATATTCCAGTCAGCTTATGTTCTACCATTGTTGATAGGGGGAGATCCAACCTTCTTAAACAATTACAGACCAATTTAAAGGCTATCAACCCTGGCCAAAATACTTGTTTTTCTTTGGAAGCCAAAAATAGACTGGTAGCAGCTACCTTTATGTCTGCACTTGATTATGGTGATATATTACATATGAATTAGAGGTGTAACATCGAAAATTGAAAATGATGAACATTCAATTTCGAACTTCACGTCATACCAGGGCTCCACTAAAAATGCGTTGCCATCCGCGTCGAGTCAACACAGCACGTCCGAAAATAATCAATGAACAAAGAATAGTGTCATAATTTATGAGTGAAAGTGACTAGTTGACACCTTCGCTATTGAGAATTGAAGCGCAGTGAGGAGCACTTTCCATGGATTGATATGGCAGTGTTTCCCAGCCGGATGCAAAAGCTGAGCAGGCCTACGTTGCATGCCAACACAGACATTCAACAATGCATTTGCACTGAAGTAAATAGGATTTAAAAAATAATGATCGGTATGCTAGCGTCAGTGACAACAATACAGCATGCACTACTGTGATACTTCCTGTTATACGGGTCCATGTATAGTCCGATTTACACAGTCCTTATATGACCCCTCCATCTATTTGGTTAGCGGCTAAGCAGGAGGTGGACAAATTGAACTTGAAAACCCTACTGCTTCTTTATAGTCAGCGGTATGCAACATTTCGTTTTCCCAGGGAGTTATGAGAACAATGTCTGTGTTGTTGATTCTTTTTTTATTACTGTTTGCCATACATTGCCCAAGCAACATATCAACATGGCAGGACATATTCAGAAATGCCAAAAGAACCTTGAAAAAAAAGAATGCTTCCCAAAGTGTTATATTTTATTATGTCCTATTTGTGAGACTTTAAAGTTTGATACTTGTTTGTTTCAATATTCTCTATTTTTGTTATAAATGTTACTATAAATAGTTGAACGTTATTTAATGAGAACCAAGTGTTTTTTTCTTTATAAAACAATAGTCTTACAGTGGTGTAGACCCAGCCAAATATATATATCGAAAATCGAATCGAATCATGACCTCAAAGTCGAAAGTCAAATCGATTTGGAGAATCATTACACCCCCAATGTGAATGCTTCTGCCCAATACCTGAAATCACTGGATACTAGGGGTGTAACAGTTCCTGTCAAAAAAAACATACTGTACGGGATGACATGCAAGGTTCGTGTGCGCACACGTGAATGGTTCAGGACGGATTGAAATATGGCATGGCAGAGAGAGACAAGGAAGCCTGATTTGAGCACATTTTGACACAGCCATATAATTATTATACAGAGTGATACTTTATATTCGTGGGACTTCATTATATACACAGCCAGTAACAATAACGACTATCAATAACATAAGTGTTTGCGTCACTGAGTGATTAGTAGAGATCAACATAAAGGTAGAGAATGGCGAGTGGAAAGACACTCTCCGGCATCTGGGAACATTAGGGATTCCGTGTTGACAAATACCATGGCAAAAAAGTTACCGTTTGCAAACATTGCGCGTTAATTATTCTAGCAGGAGCATGTCAAACATGTTGAGGCATTTACGGCGACACCATCTAAATTAACTCTCCTACAGCCAACATTTTTCAACCAACTCAGATCAATACAAAGGAGTCACTAAAGTTTTGGGCGTGTTTATTGCTCAAAGTTTACAGCCATGTTCCACAGTTAAAGATGCAGGATTTAAATACATGGTTAAGATTATTGCACTTTATTTAGGTTTATTTCGTATAATGTTTAAAGTGTCAGCTTTACTTCTGTTTATTTTGTACTGCACTTTTTAACAAAATGCTTTTTAAGAAATGAAAAATATAACTCAAGTACCAAATATAGGCTACTCTTAAGACATGCATGTTAGGGTCATAGTGAGCCTACCCTGGGTTTATAAAGGGGAAATAAAAAATATATAGAACCGAAAACCGTTAAACGAACCAAACTTCGCTTGCCTTCTCTAAGCACCTGTATGGCTCAGTCATTGGTACACCTTTATATATAAAGCCATCCTGGGTCTACTCCCATTGTACATGCAAAACTTTTGTTTTCGCTCTCATTTTTCATGAGTTGATCCAAGATCCAAGACTATTTCTATGCACACAAAAGGCTTATTTTGAGCACAAATCTGTTTCTTAGTCTGTGTTAGTGAGCACTTCTCCTTTGCCAAGATAATCCACCCACCTGACAGTTGTGGCATATCAAGGTACTGATTAAACAGCATGATTATTACACAGGTGTGCCTTGGGCTGGTCACAATAAAAGGCCACTCACTCAAAAACACAATGCCACAGATGCAATTGGCATGCTAACCAGCCTCACAACTGCAGACCATGCGTAACCACACCACACCAGGCCAGGACCTCCACATCCGGCTTCTTCACCTGCAAGATCAGCTGAGCCCAGCCACCCGGACAGCTGATGCAACAGTTGGTTTGCACAACCAAAGAATTTCTGTTTAAACTGTTAGAAACTGTCTCAGCTCATCTGTGTGCTCCTTGTCCTCACCAGGGTCTGACTGCAGTTCATCGACGTAACCGACTTGAGTGGGCAAATGCTCACCTTCGATGGTGTCTGGCACTTTGGAGAACTGTTCTCTGTGGTTTGCTAATGCCAACGTTGTGAACAGAGTGCCAGTGGGGTTATGGTATGGGCAGGCATAAGCTACGGACAATGAACATGGGTGCATTTTATCGACGGTAATTTCAATGCACAGAGATACTGTGATGAAAATATTGCTAGGTATCAGGGCCCGTAGTTATCAAGCTTCTCAGAGTTACTCATAGGAACTAAAAGTGAACTTATGACTAGAGCTCAGAGTAAGAAATGGGAGTGAGTTACCAAGGCTCCTACACCTACTCTCAGCGATGAGCAGGACCCGGCTTTTAGGAGTGAAAGACGGCACTATTTTACAACCTAATCAGCTGTAAATTGAAAGTTTGAAGACATTTTTGCAGCTAATTATTGGTCAGGATTGTTCAGGAACAAGCCAGCAGGGCTCAACCAACCAGCAGGGAAAGTAGATGCCCCATGCGGAGAGGGGACACATGATGGGCCTCCTAAAGTCCCCCTAACTAACTGTGATGGGTGTGGAATCTGTGTATTGAAGTCCATGTTATTCTGAAAGTGAAAGTAATCTATCAGAACATACAGAGAGTGGCTTCAAACAGCAATCTGTTCTATACATGTGCTGCTGTAAATGAAGTGATGGAGGTGAAGGCAATGGTTAATAGCGGATATATGGCCTGTACACTACAGGAAGCCATGCCTACAGGAAGCTGGAGTGTTATCAGGCTCACTCAACTCAGCTGATGGGGTGCTGGTTAGGTGTGGGGGTTTGAGGACCGTGTATGGCCATAAAGCCTTTGTCCCTGTCTTGGTTGTGGATGGCCAAACTGATGAACTGATTATTGGCAGCAACCTTATCAAACACCTCATACATGTAATGTAGACAAGTAACTTCTTTGAGACACAGGTGAAAGGGTGTACTGATGATGAGCAGCTTTTTTGTCTTCTGGCCAATGTGGGTACATGTTTCAGCTGGCAATGCTGTTGTCATCGAACCCACATGTACTCGCTCAAGACCTAGGAACATTCTCATAGGGAGAACTGTAGCAATCCTGAGAAGTGATGAATGGCTCCCAGTGAAGATCGTCAACCCGCTGGCCCAACCAGTGACATTGAGACAAACGCCAAAGTGGCTGACGCATTCCCATGTATGGCGTTGGAAGATTTCAACACAGATTAACTATTGGCATCAGCAGTCCCTCCCCCCACTCTACAGCAGCAGGTGCTGAAGATGGTATGGTAACTGTGACAATACCAGTGGCGACAGCTTGACCATCGACAGTGGACCAGAGTGCGATGGAGCAGGTAGCAAAGTGCTGCGAATTCTGGGGCTTGGGGACATAGCTGTAAATGTCTCAGTTGTGTCCCGGTTTTCCAGTGCAAAAAACAAGCAGCACAACAACACCCGCCCCATCGACAAACATAGCTGGATTCCACAGAGTTCCATGGTAAATACAGTAAGATTATTACTGATAACGATTGTTACTAATAACATTATTATTAATAACAGGGCCCAGCAATAAATTGAATTACTTAATTCAATAACATTAACAATCAGGCTGTACCCTAAAAATAGACTAGTCAAATCGTCATTATCTCAGAGGTCATTGAGAGACTCTAATTATATCAGACAATTGCAGTTGTTTTTTTACGTGCATTATAATAACCGAATAAAACAGTATATATATATATATATATATATAGGCTTAAGATATAGGAATGTCCTTACATATTAATCATGGGAAAGAGAAAATATTAAATTCTTAATGTAGTTTAATGTGGCTTAAAGGCCTTTAACTCATTCAAAAAAATCTGAAAATATACTCATGGAATAACCTTGCACTCTGAAAAAGTAAAACGGAAACTGTAATTAATAAACATTGTTAATACATACGCCTATACGATATAGGCCTAGTCAATTGCCTCCCAACTGGCCTTAATATGAGTAAAGGATAAGGCAGATTGAACTGAAATTCATAGCATTATCCCTCCAGAATAATACTGTGCTGAGAATATATTTTCTATTCTCACAATTACCAAATGCCCTTCTCTTTCATAAATGGTTATTTATGATAGGAGAGGGCATTTGACAGGATAGAACCGATGTTATATAACAACTTGGAGTTGTAATACTTTCAATGTTCTAAACTACAGCGGTACTAAATGCCACATCTCAAACGAATATCGAATATGAAACTAATTTCGCCACCGCTGCGATTTCGTCGCCATTATATTGGTGCGTTTCATGCCACAACATCTTGGACAAAAAAAGAACAGAAGCAAAAAAGTAGCCCATTTTTAATATTCATATGAAATCCGAACACTGAACCACAAAGATCGCACCCAAGTTGTCAAGCCTTGAAGGTCTGTGTTTCAACAGTTTGTCCAAAAATGTTGATGCCTTTATGCCCGTTTTAAATTGAATCTGGATACATTTGATATTACGGCAATTTTCTCTATGCTGCTTTTGTTTGGATAGCCTATCATTCACTAGGATTTGATGTGCTACTCCTTGTAGTATTTTCTGTAGATCTATAATTTCTACTCGTAACCCGTCTAGCTGTATAATAATCTGTATAAAAATACAACATTCAGGGGGAGAGAGAAAAAAGATGCTGTTGGTCCCGAACCACATGCATAATAACCACTGTTAATTTGCTGGTAAAACTGAGCATCATTATGTGTGATTTTGCGCCTCGGTGAAAAGAACCAAGATGTTCGTTACGCCTACAGTGGCAAGTACACAATTCCTTGGCATGACAGTTTACAGAAGATGTTCTCACTCCCCGAGCCACCGGTGACATCTAACGTTATCGCTTTAATGCTCTCACGCCTCGCTCGCAGAATAAATCACTTTAGGCTATAAGCAAATTACATCGCTGCCTCAGAAAAAATAGAAATGAATAGGCCTACGTCTGATACATTTACTAGAGACTAAACCTCAGCTGTTGTTCCATGAATGAATACGATATGAAAATTTCTCGGACAGTTATGGATCACGATTTTCTTTTTCTCCGTCGACCTATCTATCTATATAGATCCTATCTAACGGTCGTTTCGTTGCAATGAAGAATAACATAACGCTGATAAGAAACGAGTCACTTATCAAAAGCACCGTTTTTAGTGAATCGTTTCTTGACGGAGAGTGGGTGTTTTGCCAACCACCAGTGGGCTCTTTGATGGAGCGTCAATAGAGTTTAACCCTGATATTCGATGAACAACCTATATAAACCCATAGCGCCGACTAAATTATATTAAAAGAGCTTACCTCAACGAACTCCCTAGATCATTGTGAGGGAGCTGACTGTAATTCCTGTAGTGAACTGTACATCTAAAATGATGTCTGGAAGCGAAACGACGTGAGGGATCGTTAGAATGAGCAAATGTGCCTTGTGTGTGTGGGCGGCAGGCGACGCACCTGCTCTGCAGCAGAAAATGCTATATATACACACATGATATATGGTCCTTTACCGGAGTATATTTGATTTGGTCAACATTGGTGGGGATACAAATTCCAGAGGGGGTACCCTCTCTGGACGCTGAGGCGTCTTCAATGTATTATAGACTTCTTGCCACCATTTCATATAATAACTCATAGTAACCTGTAGTCATTTATGCCAGCCAACACACTAATTAAAAGTGTTCTCACTCAATATGTTACTATGTGTTGCAATAGCTTTAGTCAGGCTGTATATATATATGTATATATATATATATATATATATATATAGTCAAGCTGTATGTATATATATATATATATATATAGTCAAGCTGTATGTATATATATATATATATAGTAACGTCAGTTTCCATATAGGGAAACATTACCCTATCGTAATCCCTAATTACTCCCACAATGGAACACATATTACACATGACTGACAGGACACAACACAAAGGGGAAGAAGGGAGGGATACACGCATGGAGGGACTGTCACTGAAATATGGAGGGCTACACTGGCCCCTCCCTGGTTAGCCCCATATGTGCCTCCTGCGCTCCGTATGATCGTGTAAGAACACAAGTCAATATGGAGTCACAGTTTGTAAAGTTCTCTGGTTCTGGCAGGTTGGAACCCAAAAGCACGACAAGGACACAGATGGAACAGCAATGAAAGTTCAGTTTACTTAAACAGGCAAACAGGCAAGTAAACAGGCAAGGTCAAAACCGGGAGATCAGTCACACATGCAAACAAATCTGACAAGGAGCAAACAAGGGAATCCAAACCAGGAGATCAGGCAAACAAATCCAACAAGGGGCAGGCAGGAAATTCAAGATACAGAAAACAGGCAAGCAGGGTCAAAACAAGCAGGTCAGGAAAAAATGGAAATGTAGAATACAGGAAAAACTTAGTGTTTTCTTTGCATTTTGGCCTCCCGTCCACACCAAAAGAGCATTTCAGGTCACTGAAAACAAAGCTTTTGAAAAACTCCTTCCAGAGTGGAGATTTTCCAAAATTCTGTTTTCTGTGTATTCATATGGACCGGTGAAAATGAGGTTTTGCAAATTATGACATCATGACCTTGATTTACAGATGGCAATTGTTGTTTCACACATTGAGCATGCGCCAGAAACCTAAAACAATGGCAGACTACTGGTGTGTTTACGTGTGGCGAGTACTGTTAGTTAATACCCAAATATTATACATAAATTCATAATGAATTACGTATATTAAATATTATATAAGGTATGTTTGGTAAGAATTCCATCAATGCGCATGCTCTTCTGTGGTGTTTGACAAAGTTTTATCACCACCTACTGGCTTGGCATGCTTATGTGAGCCTTTTAAATCGTTTTTGCGTTCTCTTGTGGACGGACAGGATAGCTCCAAGCCCATCATTGCTGGCGTCCATGTCCAGTATAAACGGTCATTCTGGGTTTAGGGCCACCAAGACTGGCGCTTGACATAGGGTGCTTTTGAGACTGCCGAAAGCTTGTTGTTCAGCCCCCCACTGGAATGTCTGTCCCTTTTTGGTCAACTGGTGGAGCTGGGATGCCACCATGGCGAATCCCAGTACAAACTTCCTAAATAGGGAATCTATTCACATAAGAATTGCAATTCTATATTCTATATATTTATATATTATAATGGAATATAAAATAAAAATCCTTTCACTCATCGATTACAACAACATTTTAACCCTTTATATTTCATCAACCATTTTTCTGTTCATTTGCATGCATTCAATGATCTTCATGAACTGGTGTGCTGTGTGCAGTGGGGTGTGTTGGGCCTGAATTATCATCAATAAATTCATAATGTGCTTCAAGCAAAGTCACATGATGTCGTCCAGTAAAATTGGTAGGGTCTACTCCTGGGGGGGGGCCTCAATAATACAAATTGTCCTCCGAAGCGGGGTTCTTCAGGCACACCTCGAGCGATAAGTTATCCCCTAAATAGCTCTGAGTTCTCCCTGTTTCACCGGGGCCGTGACTGCGGCAACCTTATGGGTTACTACCCCACACCTTCCGGACTTGATTTGTTTTAAAGTTCTTACTGTCTTACTGTATTTTACTTTTAGTATTATTAGTGTTATTCCCAGGAATTAATATAGCATCTGTTTTTAGTTTAAGGTCTATTCTTTCTTTCGAGATTCCTTGTGGGTACTGGGCCTTTCCTATTTCTAATGTGTAATTATGGTCAGGTCCCCACTGATTCTTTAACTCTACCAGTGTGTCGTCTTTCCGGATGTCCATTATGCATAGTTACAGTGCATAATCTTGTTTTGTACACTATGATGTTTAGAGCATGCTGTGTATCGGTCTGTTCTAATTCCTGCGGGGGTATCTGAGCTTGTAAAACTACTCTTTTTTACCTTTTTTCTCTGACTATGTTTATTTTCCTTTTTATTTGTTTATTTTAGGTCGTTTCTTCTGTCTTCCCCTGGATCGATCCTAGGGCCAATGGAGTCTGCCATAGCCCGTAAATTATCAGGAGCAGACTCACCATTTCCAGCATCACATTCAGTCTCTCTGATACCTTCCTCATGCTGTTGTGCCTGGCCAGGCTGCTCCTGGTCGGGATGACCCTGGTTATCCTGGTGACGTTGGTCAGTCCTGGATGCTTCAGCATTCGGATCTTCCTCATGGTCGGTCCCTGGTCGGGTGACGGCTCTCGTGCAATGGTTGAGATGGTACCAGGTGGTACTTCCTTCCACTTCCGCTGTTGGTGTTGCTGTAGTTACTTTGTATGGTCCCTCTCTCCTAGGCTCGTTCCAACGCCTCCTGAACACCATCAGGTATACCTGGTCACCGGGCTCCACCCCCCTTGGTGGGTCTTCTTCTGGTTCTGGAACTCTGTTTTTCTCCTGTTGGAATATAAGCTTATGTATGGCAGTTAATTGTTTAATGTATTTCCTTATTTCCATTTGTAATTGCTCAAGCGGAGGTCCCTTGTGGGGCCCTTGAATGGTAGGTGCAGGCATGGGTTGACCCGTAAGCATTTCATGCGGAGTTGTTCGGTGTCATTCTGTTAGCTTGCATGCAATAGCTCATTAGTGCCAATGGTAATGCATCTACCCAATTCAGTTTAGTACTTGCACAAATTTTATTTACTTTACTTTGAGTGTCCCATTTACTCTTTCCACCATCCCCTGTGATTGAGGATGGTATACACAGCCTAATCTTTGCTTGATGCGTAGCTGCTACACCACTTGCTTCACTGTTTTTCTGAATGAAAGCCGAACCATTGTCTGAGCTAATTTCTGTTGGGATTCCAAATCTTGGCATGACTTCTCTAGTCAAAAATTTGATGACCGTAGCTGCACTTTGGTCTTTTGATGGGACTGCTTCAAATCCTCTGCTGAATCTGTCAATAACGATCAACGTATCTTTTTCCATACACACCTTTTTCATCATGTCCACATAGTCTAACACCAAATGTCTGAATGGGCCCTCAGGGGTGGGAATATGTCCCAATGGAGTAGTGATTCTTTTTCTGACATTGTTTTTTGCACATATGTCACACTCATTTAACTGATTGTCCACCATGGTTGCAAATATGGTGACCAAAAACCTTGTTTTCTGAAGTTTCTCACGACTTCCCCCCTTGCGCAATGGTCAAAACCATGCACATTAGAGTAAACCTAACTGAGGGTGAGGGTGCTATCATTAACCCATCATGGGTTCTCCACAGTCCTGTGGAGGTGCGCAACGCACCTCTCTTTGTTCACATATTTTGTTCATAAACACCAGCTTTTTACTGCATTCTAATGATATCTTCTTCATCAGGTGAAACCTCAGGCATGATTATCATTGCTTCATTCAGTCCTTTATAGCACCTTTTCTAATTCATACTCATAAAGCGGTATCCACAGGATTTCATACAATACTTCAGCTTATTTTAGTAATCCAAAGAGCATTCATGGTTAGTGCATGCACATTTGTTAATATTTCTTTTTCTCTCTTTCTCCTCCACACAATTATGGTTCTTATCAATTTGGAGAGACATTACTTATTGCTTAGCATTAGAATCAGGTAGGCACAGACCACACAATTGTCTATAGCTAATAAGTAAGAACGTAGCTTACCTTTCTTTATAGTTGAGTGGCCACTCAGTTTTGTGTGATCCGTCCTGGACCCCGATCTTGCAGCACAGCAGCTGGTCCTGGTCCCTTTTCTTCAGTCCTGTTCGTGACGCCAATTTATGTTGTGGATAAATTGTAACTATAACCATTTCAGAGTAAACTAACATAAACCAAATAATTATATTTTCACCTTTTTGGCTTTATTTATATGAAGACCATGAAGACAAGGTCTGAACTCCCAGGTGTACTGCAATTTATTCTACTAATACTTGACTGTATCTGAAAAGTTTTGAGGTGAATAGCACAACCATTCTACACATGTTTTACTAAGAGTGGTCTAGGCAGACTGAAAAAAATGTGCCAAAGTGTGACAAATGGCTTTTTACCTTCTAACAGGGAAATAACTTTACAGTGATGTTTACTTACACTATATTATCTGTGCATAATACACCCTTTGGTTTGTCATTTAGTCATTCATCATTATTTTCGCTATTGTGCACCATATAAATACAGAATAAATATAGCCAAATGGCATCTATTGGTCTTCAAAGTATTTATATTTGAAATATACAGCAATTATCATTCAAGAAAATATAAAAAGATGAGAATATAAAATCTATACAAAATGTGTAGCAAAAACAAAATCCATATATATATTTATTAAAATGTAACTATATAACAAACCTTTATATCCTAGCCTGTAATATGGAACTCTGCAAAACTGACCTTGACTGAGCGCTGGGGGGATGACTGGCTGTAGTACTTGATCCAGATGCAAATTGGATGGTGGGGGGGGATGGGTGCCTGACATGCCCTCATCAGCAGACCTGTAAATAACAATAATAGTTACATTATTACCTCAGTATAATACTACACAAATAGCAACATAACGCACAACGTGGCAAGTGGCAATAAAATTACTGCAGTATTGATACTTGATCTGCATTCACATAATAATTTAATGGAAAAATGTAAGTGTGAAGACTGTAGCACTGTAGCTTTAAAGACTGTAGCACTGTAGCTTGCAATCTAGCTTTACGATACAAGTCCTTTTTCTAGCAGAACAAGGCTAATAATACTGATTGGGGAGTATATAATGATATCTAGGTCGACTGAAACATTAAGATGTATTCAACAAAACTCATTACAGACACAAAAACAAAGTCAACACAAAAGCCAACAACAAAACAACTCGCTGCATTTGTGTTTACATCAAATACATCCATACAATAGATAAACAAATTATAGATGAAAATGGCGATGAAGCAGTAATGGCAGTAAAGCTTGTATTTTATCTAGTTGTCAGAAATAATTGTAAATACTTAAACGTAAACATCCCTATTTTTAATATATACTGCCCAAATTTAAGTGAGAAGAGATTTTAGTTAAAGTGAAAGTATAATCTCTCATTTGAAGTGTCAATAATTCATTTATACCAATTTCTAATGTTTTTATTGTTTAATTTGTCAAAAATATGTCAAAAGTCTGTCAGAAGACTGACTCATATTTTGCAGGTTCAATACAATGTTCTAAGGATAGTCAATTAGTCAATTTCAGGATCAAACATTAACTTTAATTGATTTTCAAATGTTAATCACATTTAGGCTAGTAGTTTGAAAACATCATTAGGGCAGGACTGCCCTAATGAGAGATTTTGCATTGTTCCTTCCCTGTACAGACGGCATGCTTCAATCATGCGTGTTTTAGTCATCTCAAACTAAAACTCACCTGAAAAGTAAAAAAGCATTGTAAATGTTAGGATGGAATATAGGCCTATCCAGAATGAATTGACCTATGCAATATCACTGATATTTAAATAAAGGTATTGATTATCTGAATTATGGAGCTGATTCATAAAAATTTAGGAGGAAAATGGTTCAAAGGTCAAAAGGAAGAAAATCTCCATTAAGACACAGTCAAGTGGGCTTAATGGGAGCAGGTGGGCTAAAAAGGATTAGTGAATGTATGGTTAAAATACAGAATATCTTTTCAGAATATTTTATTCTACGCACATGACATTAAAAAAAACAACTATATGAAAAAATCTATATGTGATGCACAAACATAACATGAAAAGTATAAATTGATCATGCAGAGAAGTAATTAGCTATACTCCTAGCGTCCCCTTTAAGCCCACCAGGTAAAATATTAATTAAAAAATAAATAAAGATAAACATACGCATGTATTGTCTATTTAACAGTATAATAATATAAACTGCATACAAAAATGTAAACTATATAGGGTTATCATGCTTTATGTCATTGCAATGAACCATACTATGCAGCTACTGTAATGATGCAGCATGCTAAAACTCATATTTTGATTTGAAAAGAACAAATATTTCAAATTCAAGTAATATTCTAATATATGTCTTATTCAAAACACTAATCACTTACATTCTGATAACAAATGAGTACTTACCAAAAAGAGGAGTAGAAATATGCAAAATACTTTATCTTCTGAGGGTACCAAAATCACAAAAGTTTTTTTGCAACTTCTTCTGGGATCAGCAGGCACATGTCACACATGTGCTTCGATAACTAAATATTGACAAATCTGATCGATCTGCTTACAATAAAAAAAAATAATTTGTGTAACAAGCAGCTTCATTGGAAGAGACATCATCATCAATGAGGACTATTTCGATTGGGGAGGCCCACAGACTGTTAGAGGGTTCTATGATCCCAGATCTACAAACATGAACTCTACCTCACAGTGGCCAACCATGGGGGCACAGTCTCCTGTCACTGTAACCAGTAGGTTACTGATACAGATTTCTTCAAAGCCTGACTTGATGGGGTTTTCTTTAGTTAATAAACAATGTGTAATAAGCCTACAACAACAATTTCATACATTTTTATGTTATGTCCCAAGTAACTGATATCACTGAGGCATTGTTCAGATTGAAAAACGGGAGTGAAGATGGTCACATTTTAAATAAAACGTTTTTAAATAACGAATAAAAAAAAGTGCACAAGGTTACAGAACCTCTTGTCGCCTACTGCCTATACATAGTACAGTGTGATCATTTGTTGGCCATATTGTATAGCACATCAACATCAAGGGCAAGTTCTTCTTTACAAATAGAAGCTTTTCTGCCTTATCACCAGACTTTCTATTTCTGCATTCGTTTACAATATGTGAAAAGTGCTGACTGTTACCACTTGTACATGGGGCAGACAGGTATCTTTGGGCGAGTTTAGCAAGTGCAGGGAAGCAACTTTTATTTGTCTGTCAATAGGCCAATCCTCTGCTGATTGGCAGCTCTGACAGGTAGCTCTGTATTTGCACAGTGGAAGGGCTGGCCAGATTTTGCTGAGTATTTCGTCATGTATTGAAAACAGTGAGCTGCATGGCCTTTTTTCTGCAGGTGGCTTGTCGATCTGTCGATTTGTCGATCAGGGCATCTCATCTCTACACTGTGACACTGTTCAGGGTAGCAGTTGGTCTCCCCCTCTTGCAAATTCAGAAGTAGGCCTATTACTTTATCCTTACCTTCACCTGAGAAGTAGCAATTCTTGTACCTTTTGCACAGAAAAAACAATTCGATTATTATTACAATCATTTATTAAAGCAAAATGTAGTGTTTTTTGTGTTGCTTTTTATAAAGCCAAATGATTGTTTGATTAAGTATTCACAGTGCTATTGTTATTCTAGGGATTCTAGGGATAAGAATCCCTAGATTAACAGGGGATAAGAATTGTTTGGAAAAACTTCAACAATCTTCTCAGGAAGTCCAAATTACACCAAATTTGGTACACTTGCTCCATCGATGTGCCTGACAAAAGATAGCATTTGGAATTTTGATTAAATAAAAAATGGCGGAAATCAAATGAACAGACATTATTAAACCAGGTCCGCTTCAGAACCAGGGCCTTGAAACTAAGTATGCAGATAGAAGACATTCCCCTTAAGAAGTGTGCCAAGTTTCGTAGCTCAATCAATGACGTCAGTGTAAATTTTAATTAATGCAAAGCTAAGCGCTAGGCACCACTTGGCCCACAGAGGGCTAAAAATCACACATAAACAGCATTTACTCTCAAACCATAACTCGGATCCACTCAAATCTCTTGAGGAGACTTATCTCATCGCCAACAAGTGACGTGCCCCCGCAAATCGCTGGAAAAGGGCGCTCACTGTGGTCGGCAGTGCATGTTGGGTGTGAATACCTTTCGAGACTGCTTGCAGTTTTAATTATTATTAATATTAATATTATACTAGCCGACCTGGGATCAATAATTGTGGCCACAGATTACATAGGCTGCTGTTCAATATTGCTGAATCTTCTCTGAATTGCCTCCAGTAAAGTGTGCTTTGCAGTTCCCACACAATGGTCAGTATCAGCGTTTCCCCCCAAAAGACGCTTGAGTGCGATGATGGCTGGAATGACGTCAGCAGCTTCCACTGTCGACGAGCTTCCTCGAACAGTGCGAGGAGCTGATTTGTGTCCAGTGTGGCTGGCAAGTCATGTTCGGCAGTATATGCACCCAGAGCTCGCCTTTGTTCCAATAAACTCTGTAGCAGTGTATACAGTATATAGTATATAGTATAGTACCCACGCTATTCCATTGCGTGGGTACATCTTGTTGTAGTTTCTTATTAGGCTGGCCCAACTGTGTGTGTATATCATGGAGATGCAAATATATGAGGGTGACGTAATAATAATTACCAATGAATGATAATTACCAATGAATATGTTATATCAATGAATGTTATTTTTAAATCATTACTTCTCTCCTATAACACCATATATGAGTGGAAGATAACAGGAACAGTGCCCTCTATCTAATCTGTTGCCTAGTCAGGTGAAAACAGGAACAGTGCCCTCTATCTAATCTGTTGCCTAGTCAGGTGAAAACAGGAACAGTGCCATCTGTCTAATCTGTTGCCTAGTCATGTGAAAACAGAAACAGTGCCCTCTGTCTAATTTTGTGCCGAGCCATGTGGAAGCAGGAACTGAACTTAGAACTCCTGGGCGAGACAAGAACTGGATATAAGCCTGCACTCCTTCATGAACTAACTCCAGTTTGCATGTACGATTGCTCTCTGTAATAAACTAGTTAATCTGTCCTGCACTTTTATATAGTCACTAAACAATGAAGTAAAGGCAATCCACCACGTTAAGGGGAGAATGTTTGAAATGTGTAACAATCCTACTTCTGATTGCAATGGCATTGCTGATGCTCCGCTGAGAGAGCACCCCTTTATTAACTGCCAACTGCAGTGTATGAGCCATGCACGGCAACTCTGCAAGTTTGCCTCGTCCATTGCCTTGGAGATGTTTCTTGCATTGTCTCGTAAAACCACATAAACCTGACCCTTTGCTATTTTCCATGTGTCAAAGATTTAAGTTTTCAGCAGTATGCGATCCATGCAACTCTTGCACGTATAGAATCACTTTGATTAGTTTAAAGTTGACCCACTGGGCAGTCAAGCTCAGCATAGACATTAAGCTGATATAACCAAATATGAGTTGTAAAACTGATTGACTTAACGGCGTCTAAAATACTGTGTACGTAAGCCGCTACATTGTCATACATTCAGGCAGAGAGACGTCCAAAAAATAGCGTGTATCGTGGGTCTACGTAGTTCATTAGTCTTCACAATCCTGTATCTTCAGAGAATGATTGGTCTAACGCCATGAACTCCACTAATATTTCACTCACGGATGGCTGGCTCATAGCCGCAGCTCCTTTGCTACCACTGGGCTTAGCTTGTTGTTGGAACAGCGTATATTCAGTGGGGTAATGTGAGTGTATGTGTCAAATTAAATGTGCTGTGCCAAATGTTTAGCACATGATCCTCCACAGGAAACCATTGTTTTACATTTTGCAAACTTTGGGTGCCACATTCTTAAAAAAATCTCCACACCGCCGGCCTGCTTGTACTTACTAGTAAAAGCCTGCATCAATGTGGCGCATGTGCGTAGCCAAGACCGCCATACAGAACCGACTATATTTTAGACAGATCGGCCGGTGGCCAATTGCATTATTTATGGACAAAAAAGTCAGGTTCTGGTCTTCGGCCGATCAACCGGTGCATTCCCAGGAACCAGGGGGATGGATGTGGGGTGAATGACCCTGTGGGGAGCCACAAACTTGGGGTGGAAAATGGTGGACAATGGACCCAGTGTCAATGAGAGCAGTAATGGGATGGCTATCCACTTCTACTTCAATGTGGCGGCACTCTGCAGGCCCAAGGGTGAGCCAGGGTTCCACATTAGGGGAAGCATTTTCTGTAGAATCTGGACCAGGTGGACTCCCCATTACACTGGCCCTCTTCCGTTTCTTGGTGGCTGAGGAGTAACGTCAGCGCCCAGCTTCGTGCATTCCCGACACATGTGGCTGGGTGTGTGGTTGTAGGCCGTCTCACGTTGTGGGTTCCGTCCAGCAATGGGGGTAGGGGGATACCGTTCGCTGGTGCTAGCTGGATAGGCCCATGGACAACTAGGGGGGTTGCTCCCATGTTGGCTGTTAGGCCATTCATTGAAAATGCCTTCAATGACCTGCGCGTTGTCGAGCGCTTCCTTTGGTGTGGCAGGCTGGGTGAGGCCAGCCCCTATGAGTCAGATGCCGGAGATCAGCCAGGAATGTACACGATACAAACTGTGTGGGTTATTGGGGGTTAAATCGATCCGAACCATCCCCAGACAGACGGTCTGATGGAGAGGTTCAGTAAGACGTTAAAGTCCACGGTATTCAAGATTCAAGATTCAAGATTCAAGATGACTTTATTTATCCCGAGGGAAATTAAGGTGCAACAGTTGAAACAGAGGGGAATAAATGTACACTAATATACTTATATTAAATAATAAACAAGTAAACTAAACTAAACAACTAAGTATAAACTAAATATAAACTAAATGAAGTCTAAATGTAAGTGAATTGAACAAATTTACAATTTACAGTAATTTACAGTAATACGTAGGTATATACAATATACAACAATACGTATAGTGCAATTTAGCAGCAGTAAAATACTAATAAATAACTCTGAAAAAGTGACATGTGAAAAGTGAAAAGTGAAAGTCCAGTGCAAATTGAAATTACAGTGCAAATTGCGTTGACCTCAGGTCACTGTGTCTCCACTGTCCCTCTCACGACCCGAGGTAGACGAATTAAAGAGTCTGATGGCCACAGGAAGAAAGGACTTCCTGTGGCGTTCTGTGGTACACCTGGGTGGAATGAGTCTGTTGCTGAAGGTGCTTCTGTATGAGGTCAGCACCTGATGGAGAGGGTGAGAGTTGTTGTCCAGGATACTACGCAGCTTGCGCAGCATCCTCCTCTCAGACACCACCAACAAGGAGTCCAGCTGGACCCCCAGGACAGAGCCCGCCTTCCTGACTATCCTGCTGATCTTGTTGGCGTC